>APFE030485652.1:36091-141599 GCA_000404065.3 Pinus taeda
ATGGAACTATTGCAGGTATGGGGACCACTTCTGATGGTGATCATTCTGCAACTTCCATTATGTCTCTATGAACTAGAGGGATCGGTGGTCTATGTGGACGACCGTTTCGTGCCCCAAAATGCAATGCTTCCATTGTCGATAGGCCTACATAACGAAATACATCTCTTTGTCATAAGTGGGATACTTCCGAACTATGTCTGAAAGTGTCTCATATAGACCTTTGATGTCTTTAATTCTGCAAGTTAGTTGGTCCTCTTAAAAGTGGTCTTCGAGGTCATTCTGATTTATCAACTCTTGGCCATTCTCACCCCTCACAGTATTTACAAATACCTAACAACCAAATTTCAGATATCTCTCTGTTCGGGGACATAGATTGGTAGCAATGGGCTTTGGTGGCCTCAGACAAATTAAGTAAACCTAAGATCCATGGAGGCCTTGTGATAAAAGACCCTAAGCTCTTCCCACATGCTCTTACTGCCAAAGTATCATGGCGTTGGTTGTAGGGTGGGAAAGCGATCTGGAAGATTCTTTGGTCATCTAAATATGGTTCAGTGGGCCACCAAGGTCCCCTAAAGGAACATTGTAACTTCTAAAATGTCTCATCTATTTGGAATCAAGTGAAAGCACATCGGGACATAACATAGGATCATTGTCTTTGGGAAGTTTGGAATGGATGCAAAGCTAGATTTTGGATGGAGGCAAGGATATGACACACCAGAATTAACTTGGAAGAGCACCTAAAGGATATCCTTGCATTTACCACTCACTTGGGAGCTGAAAGGGTGAAGAGATCACCTTAAGTTTATCCCTACATTTACCACTCACTTGGGAGCTGAAAGGGTGGAGTATTTCTAGCAATAAACTAACCAGGCATCGAAGTGGAGAGATTGGAAATCTCTTGCTCACTTGCCAACTCATGATCCACCCCTGGATTAGGAAGCTCTAATCCCAATCCTCTGACAACAGCCTATTTTAAACAATGGGGAACGTGACAAACTTTGACGGGGCCATCTCTTGGTAGGCATGTTCTCTCTTAAAGAAGCTTATTCCATTTTGTATTCGTCTCGGGACCTAGATCTTGATCCTTTATGGAAAACAATCTGGTACTCCAAGCTGTAGCCAAAGGTTTCATTATTTCTCTAGTTCATCAGGCATGGAAAGCTTCTTACATGGGACAAAATCAAGAAAAAACGTTTTTGTGGTCCTTCTTGGTGTCCTCTTTGTTGAAAAGTGGATGAATCTACATACCACTTACTAAAATTTTTCTCAAAGGAAAAGGAGACCTGTGATCAAATCGCCACATTGTTTGAGGTTGTTGATATGTCGTAAACAGTCTAAGAGAGTCATTGGAGCAATGGAATTGCACACTCTTCAAGAAACCCGTCATGAATAGAGCGTGGCATATATCACAGGCATTTATCCTTTGCAATATGTGGACAGAAACAAATAGGGAAGGATTTCACTCAGAAACCATATACACTGATCAATTGTAGAAGATAATAAAGAGTAATATCAAAGAATCAATTTCTATCTCTAGATGGTAGGAGGATGACTAGAAACCCGAGGGTAGGGAACTTGACATTTTGAAGTGATTAGATCTTAACCCAGAATCTCTGGCTGCAAGACCCACTGGCCCACCTTCCACGAAGGGAAACTTGTGTGACAAATTCCTTTCTCCCCCACCAGGGTCTTTCAAACCTATTTTTTATGGAACTTCAAAAGGTAACCCAAGGCCAGTTGGCCTAGGGTGTGTGATTTGCAATGAGAAGGTGAAAGTGGTGAATTCTTTTGTGGCCTCATGTGGTAGCTCCACCCATAATGTGGCTAACGTTTTGGCATTAGAGAAGGGAGTGCAAGTTTCAGTGGAAATGGGATTGGAAAAATTGCAAGTCATGGGAGATTTCCAAATTGCAATCTCCATACTATAGAAGGTAATCAACGGGTCCCCCATGGACAAGGTAATCAAAATTTGGTGACTTGAGCTTATTGGAAAACATATCAACTCCTCGCTCCGCTCCTTTGAATATGTAATCACTGAACATGTGGACTGTGAAGGTAAAATGGTGGCTGATAAGCTAGCTAATTGGGGTACTGAGTACCAGGGTTAGGAACTCCTAGAGGAATGGCCTTGAACCTCACAAGATGCACACATCATGGAATTCAAGAAGATTGTGGCCTTGAAAGAGGCATCTCAAATTGGGGTGAGAAACACAACAATCACTCTTACGTGTGGACAATGATGCTAGACACCCAATCGTCGGTGTGGTGGTTGACCTCCCCATCCTCTCATGGCGATCTTAGTATGGGCAACGTTAATGTTGGGGATGTGAGTTTCCGATCATCCTCACTGGCTAAGTGAGAGGGCGATTGACGGGGGAATATGGAGGGTGGTGCACCTATTATATTACATGCAGATTGGTTATTGTGGCAGTTTGTTGGACAATGCTTAAGGTCGGAAGTAGTTTGAACCTATGTGTTTGGAATCTTACCTACAACTCAAGGTGTTTTTGCCATTGGTGCCCCCTACCTAGCGTGAGGGTAACTACATTAGCTGCTTTATTTTCTTGTGTGTGGCCTCTGGCTTCTCTGAGAGTGATAAGGGTTCGACACATAATACCTCGATCGACCTATGAGCTTTGTTGTGGGTTGTTGGGTATTCGAGCTTTTGGCTATCCTATGTATCTATAGGATAGAAGTTTTCCTCTTTTGAATGACTCTTCACTCGAGTTTTGCATTTGTAAAGGTCTCCCGTGCTGGTGGGATGTCTATTCTCAAGGCTTTTGGTTGGTTTTTTGTCCCCGAGGGGCTTAATTTTGTGGGTTGGTTTTTAATTGTTTCAATGTTGGACTAGGTTCTTGGTGTCTAGGAGCTTCCCTGGCTAGACTAGTTAACACTATTATGCCATGGTTGGGGATTTTCCCTATAGTCATAATTCGGGTGAGGGATAGTAATTTCTTGCTCATTCCACCTTTTCTTGCTATCGGTGGCCTTCCTACGATGCATCTGGAGAAATGCTTGTGTTCCCTCCGATATACTAAGTGAATTTCGTCTAGCCCAGGTGGTTGAGGATCTCACTTACAAGTGGCAATGGTGGTAGAGGCATCTCGAAGCTTTGTTTGGGGTGTTCGCACTGCTGGAAAAGTGGGTTGGTGGCTTTTGTGGCTCTTGGTGGTCGTGGTAGTTTGTTGGTTGGTCGTGGGGAGAGTACCACATGGACTCTAAAGAGGGGTGGTTGGATAAGGCAAAGGGGCAAAAGCAGCTAGGGGAAAGAAGGACAGTTGCGTGTGGATTAAATGTGTAATGTCATTGTTCTTTGGAAAACTATCGAGATTTAATCAAGTCAAGCTGGATCACCTAGAAACCTCGGAGAGGGTGTGGTAGGAAGAACATGTACCACTCATTGCTACGTTAAAAAAGATGCATTACTTTCAGTGTCATATTTGGGAACAGGTCATGGTGGTATGACGTAGTCATAATTTGGTAATAGAGATGGTGGAGAAGCTAGAGTCATAGATGGTACACTTAGAAGAGCATGTTTAATACTCCTTTTTCCCTCCTCCTCCTCCAAGGATTGCTCTGGACAATCCTACTTCAGTTAGTTCAGATACCTCAGCATGGTTACATGTGTTTTGTTTTTTTTATATGTTTTCTTGTGCGTTTGGCCTCCTAAGTTCTGGGTTGCGTCTCTAACTGTACTTTTTTTTCTTCACCATATGCCAATCACATAGTAGTCAACAAATCTGTCAGAATAAGACTACTTGCATTTTGAAATTGATGTACCTCATTTTTAATGAATGAATAAAGGCAATTTTATATATAACTAACTTTCACATTCATTAAAATAAACTATTTTATAGTTATTTTATTTTCTAAATATTTTCAAATCTACAATCCTCTATCGCTTATATTTTTAGTGGCTTTTAATGGAATTTTTTACCCCTTTTTTCTTCACAAATAAAAAGGTTTGTTATGCCTACATGAATAGATAAAAATATTTGTTAAGGAGAAATGGATAGATATGTTTTTAATTGCTTTTAATGGAAAAGTTTCTTTTTCAAATAAAAGGCTTTGTTATCATACACGAATAGGTGCAAATATTTGTTAAGAAAAAATAAAAAGATATTAAGATATTGGTTAAGGAAAAATAGATAAATATATTTTTAATAGAAAAAGTTTTTATTTAGGTTTATATGATTGTATAAAGTAATTAAAAATATAGAGAATCATTTGTCCACGTCATTTTTAACCAAATATTGTGGTTCATCCTTAGGACAAGTTGAGGAACAACTCTAAGCGATCTGTTAAATAGAGCATGGGGGGTCCTTCAACGACTATTGAATTGCATGGTTAAAACCTAATGGTATATTATGATATATATATATTTATTATATATAATATTATATTTTAATTATTTTATGTATTTATTTTTAGAGTAATATTATTGTATTAACCATTAGTAATATTATTATATTAACTTCAAGCTAATATTACTATATTGATTGAAAGAATAACTTCGGCGTAAATCACATGTAGACACACATTTGTCTACGCGTTTCAAACCAACAAGTGTGGTTCATCGACAAGTTGCGTTTCAAACCAACAAGTGTGGTTCATCGTCACGACAAGTTGAAAAAACAAATCAGCTTAGCATGTTAAATAGTTTGAGGAGAGTCTACAAGGGCTAAATTGACCAATGTTGAAGAAACAAATCAACTTAGCATGTTAAATAGTTTGAGCAGAGTCTCCAAGGGCTAAATTGACCAACGACTCAATCTAGCCGTTGGAGACTGTGCTAAGACTATTTAAGATGCTAAGCTGGATCTGTTTCTTCAACTTGTTTTGACAATGAACCACACTTGTTGGTTCGAAACGCGTCGACAAATGTCTATCTACATGTGATTTACGACCAAGTTATTCTTTCAACTATTATGGATCACAGAAGCCTCAATTCAACTACTATATTAATTTTAAATTAATATTATTAAAATATGAATATTATTATCAATAATAGACTCGGTAATTTTATTTATTATTATTATTATTATTATTATTATTAATTATTGTTTACATTCAAATTATTAAATTTTGTTATTAATAGTAATATTATGTGGTAACCTTTAGTAATATTATAGATTAAGTCCAAGCTAATGTTTTATAATATTAATTACCATTAATTTAATAATATTAATCTAGGGTAAAATATATTTATTTTTTATTTTTTTTTATTTTTTTTTAGTATATGACTGAAATGAATAAAATTGCAATAGTTAATTATTAATAATCCACGTCTAGGGTGAATAATTAAAAGAATGATATTATTATTACTAAACCAATGATATCAAGAGAAAACAACTATGAGCTAAACAAAGAGAGAGGGGTCAAGCAAAGAAGAGGCTAAGGTAAAAGGGTTGGGATCCAACACTTACTAATTTTCGAGCTGTCATCCCTATTGAGATTCAAAAGTCTTTTCTGGATCTCAAGGACTTCCCTCAATTTACAGAAATATGCATAAAAAAAGTCTAAAATCATTCTCACAATCAAATATAGATCACAGAAGTCTAAACTCTTTAATAATTAAAAACACATTAAAATTATAGTATAAATTAAAATATTAAAATATTTTTAACTTCCTAATTATAATAACGTGATAGTTTTAACTTTGAAATTACCAGACTCTCTTAATAAAATTGTAAAACCAAATGCGATAACAAATCCTCGTGTTCAGATTTTATGGGAAAATATTTAACAATTTCCCACCTCAAAACCCAGTTTCATAGTTAAAGATAAATACAAGCCAGTCTTTCACAACCCAACCGACTGTCATCGTTTGACAACATTACAACCCAAATCTTTCACAACCCAATTTTATAATTTAGCTTCACTCTTCACGAAAAATGATAATCAATTATTCATTGTATACACTTGTATACACCTGGTAGTACTGTTTATTACTGTTGCTATATTATTAACAAAGTGAGAAGATGGTAGATTTCAGAATATTTAAAAGATGAAATAGACATAAATTGCCAACCTTGCTAGATGGGAAATGTTTATTACTGTTGCTATATTATTAACAAAATGAGAAGATGGTAGATTTCGGAATATTTAAAAGATGAAATAGACATAAATTGCCAACCTTGTTAGATGGGAAATTTTAAAATATCTGAAAAAATGATTTTAGTATTTTTTTTTTTTAAATTAGTTTTAAAAACAATGATAAATATTACTCACATTCATTACATTTTTAAATATTCATTTTCCTTCCTCAATTAAAATTGGTAATAATTAGCATTATTTTATAAATTATATGCCTAATTTTTTATAATAAAAATCAATTTATGATATAGATCAAAATATTCACTTTATATACATTTCACATCTTAAATAAAAATATATTATAAAATAACTAAATTTAACTTTTGAAATTATAATTATAATTATATTATATATATAATATATATTTAAAACATAATAACATTATTTCAATATTTCAACTATAGATTTTCACCATATTTTATCATGAAAATTCTTAATTTGTAAATATTTTTTCTTACACTACTATAAGTCAAGATCATGACTTATGAATGCCACATGCTTAATATTATTGAGTTGACATCACATTTTCTTTAATTAATCAATTTCTTTAGCATAATTAATTTAGAGATAAATCTTAAACTTTTAATACCCTTACAACATATTCATAGAAGTTAAATCCCTACCATCCATCCACCAACTTAATAATACTAAGTGCCTAATATTACATTAGTTGATATAACATTTTCTTAATTTTCTAGTTTAACTAATTTAAAATAAATCTTATACTTTAAACTTTAATTACTTTTACAACATATTCATGGAAGTTAATTCCCTACCATTCATTCATCCACTTAATAATTAATCCACTTAATAATTACTAATAAAAAAATTAAAAAAATTACTAAAAAAAATTGCTAAAAACTAATGTAAAAATAAAAATATATAAAATATATATATTCCTGCCTTAAAACCCAATAACTTTCCTGACCTCCCAAAGCTGGATAGCCAACAAGTCAGTGTATACTGATGTGCAGATATCATATAAAATGCACTGTCATAATTCATGGTCTACATAGGATACTAAAGAACAGTTGGGTTTATTGCCATGATAAGCATAGTGATACATCTGTAATGTCTTGCGCATATATCATAGTGAAGGACACTTAGGTTTATTTCGATGCGTTTTCAAGTTGGTATAGCAGGGGCAGAGATCCTGGTTGCCCGATGTCGCAGGAGGAACACAGCTGCATTTGGCGCAACATGTACCGCAACCTATAAAACATACATTATGGCGGAATGCTTCCTTGCATCTTCGCGCACAAGCTTCACTGCAATCTGCATCAACCAACAATAAAGCAGAATAACCAGAATGAATTCACAAGGAAAACCTATGAAAACTAAACCAACCGAAAACAATAATGATTTAGCATGGAAAAGTTATGAAAGCGTTAAAGCAACAGCAAACAAGAATGAATTTACAACAACGTTAGATGACCTTTGAATTAAAAAGAGGATGTTGAAGAATATGAATCCTGAGATTACAGGGAAAAGTTAAAAAACAAGAACAAATGACAAAGAATTGACCAGAACATCGAAACACAAACAGAGTGATGTCAAAGATGAACCCTCCATTTATAAGGAAATGTTTAAAAAGCAACAAGATGACCCTGGAAAAAGTTAAAACAAGAACAACATCATGCATAAAAATGAATTTTTTGATGAAAAATACTTCAAGCAATAGCAGAAACAACATCAAGAAATATTCTCAAACAGAAGTCTTGATTCACAAGAAAAATTTAAAACAACTACATACTAGTGAGACTATTTGCAAATAGATTCCAAAAAATGATAATCATTACCCATAACGTTATATAATCTATGACTTTAATTAAGACTATATATACCTATTGTCTGCTGAAGGCTCCTGTTCATCGTATTTGTTTGCTGCTGGAATCAGGGAAAGGGAAAGCCCAATGTGATTATTTCAAAATATATTTATATAATTGGGGCACCAAGTCTCTTCATGGCTGTTACTCCTCTGAATGAAATGCACCCATGTGATAATTTAGACTTAACTCAGTGATACACATATACTCACCCCAGATACTGTTGAAGTTCCGACTTCAGCAGCCTCCACAAACATCTGTTTCATCAAACAGAGATAAGCTATAGTGTACTTCCAAAGATTGGAAAAACAAGAAGAACAGAATTCGTGAAGCATAGAAGACTTCCATCAGTAAACATCGCATTTGTTACCTGAAGAACAAATACAATTATCGCAAAATATAGGACAAAGCACCTACTTGCACAAGCCATGGAAGCTGCTAATACTCAGATGCGGTATATACACAAGTGAAGAAGTCAGAAGGGGTATATACACAAGTGAAGAATAATTACAATCGATGTATATATTCCGTTAGACGGAATAACGAGCCAAAAACGTTCTGCATATATGCCTACCTTCTTTTTTCTGATTGCAATGCAACGCAGAATATGGCCTGAAGTTACAGGGAGGAGAAGATAAACTTTTAGCCCGTTTGCATCTGTCTGCATATTGTGGTTGTCTTTTCTTATTTTCTATTATCGACAGAGAGTAAATGCCATCCCCATCTCCAGCTCAGCTCACCCAGTTTGTACAGTTTACACTTGCTGGATGAACGATAGAAATTTTTTACAGTCAGGTGGCACAATACAAGGAAAACAAGGACTCTTTGAATGTTAAGTGAGGTTCCAGTTTGTACAGTTTAGCCTTGCTGGATGAATCATAATAGATTTTACAGTCAGGTGGCACAATAGAAGGATGCTGGATGAATGATAATAAATTTTTACAATCAGGTGGCACAATAACTCAGGTGGTACAATACAAGAAAAACAAGGACTCTTGGAATGTTAAGTGAGGTTCCAGTTTGTACAGCTTACCCTTGCTGGATGAATGATAATAAATTTTTACAGTCAGGTGGCACAATACAAGGACTCTTCGAATGTAAAGGAAACCAGTTACATTTCCCAATGTTGTTTCCTTCACATTTAATGAAACATATACTTTTGTTACGAAAAAGCTGGTCAGCGTTTTGGAGTTTCCTGGTGGGTTATGGCACCTGGATCTCCTTCTCTTACACATATTGGCCAGTTGGCCCTAACTCTTTATGGTAATGATGTCGATGTACCTAGGGACACAAACACATTGATATGTTTTCATTTCACGGTGTGAAGCGAATCAATGAATAGAGTTATTTACTCAGACAGTTGCCACGACAGAGACCTTGGCCCAACTCTTCCATCTGTATGATGTGGATCTTCCATCTGTATGATGTCGATCTTTATTACGAAGTTTCATATTTATTATTTTATTTTATTTTAATAAGAAAAAATAAAAATAGTTTTATTATAAATGTTTTTTTTGGGTTAGTTAATAATTTCTATTAAATTATAATTATAGCATTACAAAAATCTTTTTCTTATATATTGGGTTGGTTACCAGGGAAACCAAACCCGTGTCATTGAGCGCTAGGGTGATTTATACAATATCAAGATTTTCTATAACAAAATCTTAAGTTAATTTGTTTCCTAGTCAAATAATGTTTGAGACTCATGACATAATAACAACATCGTATATGTCATCCTCGTTATATATTTAGTTATGAAAAATAGTTCTGTGACCAAAATTTCAATCAATAAGTCTAAATTATTATCATCTCTCGAAATATATTTAGTTATGAAAAATAATTTTGTAACCAAAATTTCAATCCATAATTCTAAACTATTATCCTCTCTCGAAATATTTCATTCGGGTCAAGTCTTGTGCACTGGAACTTGCCCAGAGTTTGAGACCACAATAAAGGTGCCAATCAATCAGTATGTGCTAGGTGAGCATCAAGGTTGGCTAAGAAAGACCATTGGTGGTGTTCTACTCTCTGAATTTCATTGAGGGATATAATGAGCTCATTGTAGTCCTTATGTTTCTCTCTTAACACATGGCCCAAGAGCGTCTTCATTTGTGAATATAGGGTAATAGAATTGAAATATTAACTCCACCTTCCCCACATGTGGATAGAGTCAAGTGGCCAGCTAGCCACTTCAATTTGGTTTTCTGAGTTAGAGTTGGTGATCATTGGTAGTTAATGCTTCTAATTGATGAATTTAAACCTAGATTTCGTGGGAACGAGGGGTGGAAGCGTGGAAGATGACAACAACCAATTGGAATTTTTCCTATGTGTGAAACCTAGCCAAATGTCAACCTCCAGACCTCTTCTTCCATCTGATCCTCTAGTGTGTATGTCACTTGAGAAAACACCAATTGTAGAGATATAACCCCCAAGGGAGGAAAAAACCAATAGTATTGACCATATACAAGCAAGGGAGAAAAGTGATATTAGTTAGATACTAGGCTTCAATAAATGGTGTGAGAAGGTTAGGAAATAGGCACTGAGATGATAAAGCCATGGGAAGGCCTTAGAGTTTGATGAGGCACCCCGAGAACCATAAAAGTCTTAGAGAGTCTCTTATGACCAAGATGCACTGTAGCCGAAACACTAGAGACCACCATGCAAATAAATAAAAAACTTAGACTACATAAAGAGTGGACATAGGAATTGTTACCCAAGCTTTAGTAGTGCACTCAGTTCGACTATTCTTTAGAAAACTACCTTCTTTTTCGTGAATCACTTGAATGCATTGTCACACTACGTCTTCTACCTCATACTTGCACCAATAGTCACTTCATATAGTGTTTCCACTGTGAAAAGGGTTTGTTCCTAGGGGAGCAAGACCTTGGACAACCGAAACACCTAAAAAGCAAGCATTATAATAAAATTGTCCCACTTGTAGCAAGGAGAATTTTCTTGTAGCGTAGAATGATATTTATTGTTGGCAAGAGAAGAATGAATGACTAGTAGAAATAGAGTCTACCATCATAATGTGTTATACTAGAGGGTTAGCTGGCATGTATAGTTGCATGGGGTGAGATGGCCACACCACCACCCTCTTAAATCTCAAGAGAGGCAATGGGGTCTTGGGCCTCCGCTACCATTCGTTCTTTGTCCAACACCTCAATTAGGGATATTAAAAATGTATTTCTAGTTATATTCCAAATTAAAAATATTTATATATTACATCTTAAAAATATTTGTATTATTTTAAAATTATGTTTTAATGTGTATGAAATAATTAAATATTTATTGATTTTAAAATCTTTTAGGATGTTTTATTATTTTTATTTTTCATAAGATAATAAGGTAAGTTATATATATATATTTATATATATATATATATATATATTATATATATATTTCCATACACATCTATATTCCTTATCAACATCTATACTCCATATGTGGAATGTAGGTAGACTATCAATACTACCAATGTCCATCATGTCACTTGTATGATTTGAACATATGGGGTGGATTCCATTCCTTCCTCCAAATCACCCACGATAACCCTAATTGACAATGTAAAAATTATTATTATTATTATTACTGTACTATATATATAGGTGTACTATCAACATCTATATGCCATACATATCTATATTCCATATAAGTAATATAGGTATATCTATCATGTCACTTGCATGGTTTAAACCTAGGTAGGGAGTATTTGATTCCTTCATCTCAACTACCCATAATAACCCCAATTGACAATGTAAAATCAACCATTATTATTATTATTACAATGTATGTATAGGTATGCTATCGACATCTACATTCCATACACATCGATATTCCATATGAGGAATGTAGGTGTATTGTCAATACTATCAATCCATCCTATCACTTGAATGATTTGAACCTACGTGGGGAGGATTCCATTCCTTCCTCCAAATCACCCGCAATAACCCCAATTGACAATGCAAAATCCATTATTATTATTATTATTATATAACAACAAAATTTAAAAAATAGAAATTAATAACCACATTTACTTTTTGGGACAAAATCATTTTTAATATGTATAGCTATAACTTTGGAGTGGTTTTTACCAAACCAAAAAACATCACAAAATCAAAATTTACACAATTTGGATGTGATGAGGGTTTCTCATGCCATTGAATTCTTTTATAGATTCAAAATGCTATTTAAGTAATGGAAATTAGAAATTTCACCAATAATTTACATAGTTGAATTTTTGTGATGTTTGATGAGATAAAAAAATTGGAATATTTAGAGTTGTGCATATTTATGTTCTCACTATCCTAATAACACCTCTTTCAAAGGAATTTGAATATTTCATTAGTTTTTCTAAGTTGAAACGTAAAAAAGGTTGTTAGTGTTACAAATATTTGGAAATTTAGCAATGCTAATTTCTTCTTTACATTAGTCATGATATAGAGATACTTTTGAATTTCAATGTTTTTGTTGATCGTCTCCTTATAATATCTTAGTTTTTTCCCCTTTATCTCTTCATCACCCCATGATTTCTTCATAAATTTTATGTAATAATATTTTTAATACTATCCTTATTCTACAAAATGATTTTTCCTTTATCAGTCAATATTCAAGCTAAGACAAGGAATTCTTATGTCATTCTCACTTGAGAGAAAGGTGTTTTTATGTAGATTTAGAACCAATTTTATGGAACACATTTTCTCCCATATTTTTTTTAACCATATACATAAGATATCTAGTCATAGTCATGCTTTCAATAGGGAAAAGGTTCACTTGGATGAGGAGGAGAGGATAGGGTGTATTAACTTTAACCTTGAGATTATATGTTATACATCTATTTTAGATCTATTGTATATTCCTCCATAACACTCTAAAGATATTGCATACCCAAACCTCATATCAATATAACATAACATGGGTGACGATAGTCCCAAATAGGAGTTTTTTTTCCAATTCCATATCTAAAGATATGCTAACTAGAATTTTTTTTCCAATCCATAATAAGCTTTCCATCCCCCATTCATCCTTTTCTAAATGTTATAATTCCAGTTGAGCTTGTGATCGATATGGATTTCAAGATATTTATATGAAGGAAATACCTCCATGTTGTCCTTCCTATATATAGAAGTATCTTATGTTATCCTTTTGCATTTAACTATAATGAGTTTCATTTTTTAGTATTAATAGTGATCTCATTTAGAACAAAAATCTTGGAGGATTCTTCATTTCGTTCCAAGATAATAAGGATTCCTTGCCAAAACATCAATACAACTGACATAAAGAAGAAGAGTGAAGACTATACCAATGAGGGTGGCCCGGTGGGGCCAACAAAACTTGCATGTGTCAATATTTCTTCAAACTTATTGATATATATCATAAAAGGGGTAGGGGAGAAGGGACACCCTTGCTTGACTATGATATTGTAGTTAATATCTCTTGATCAAGGAAATTTAGAAGGATTTAAATATTATAGTGGTACAAGCGACTATTTTGGTTTGAAAAATCATATGTCTAGAGCATGGGTGAATATTAAATAAAAACATATAGTTTACTATTAGAATTGGTAAATTTTTGGTGAATATCATCCATTTAATCATTATGTGTGTGTATATGTGTGTGTGATTTTTGAACAAAATTGGAATTTTTTTCCAAAAATGTTCAAAGAATAGCCCATCTACGAAATTCCAGTGCTAAATTCTTTCCTATTCTCGATCAACACTCAGTGGTCCTAAACTTGGAAATAAATTATGAATTTTTTATGGTGGGGAAAATAATTTCATTAGAAAAGTTGGGGATTACATATGAGATTACAATACTCTAGTTAGATTTTCACTATGCAAACCAAACCAAATCTAAAATTGAACTTCATGTAGTGATCTATTATTGAATGTTATTTTTCCTGTGCTAATTTCAACTTCAGATTTAAAAGCAAATGCTTGTTCATTGCTTCATGTGCATAGGCTTCCTTATGGTGTTTGTGAATGAAAAACAGGTAAATTTTATTCATGAGAAAAATAGCATGAAAAATAAATGTTGAACAACAACAACAATCAAATTTACAACACACCATAAAGAATAACACTTAACACAATGTTATGATAAAGGAGTTCACCCCTGCTGCGCTACATCTCCTTGGTCGAGCTTCCATGATTTAGGCCTCTGTATTTGCTCAAAATGAAAAAGAAAATGTTGTTTACAATACTCTATTGCCCTTGAAACCTACTTCAATGGCCTCACACCGCCAAATTCAGCTAGGAATACCTTTTCTTGATCTCAATCTGGTTGAATTTTGCCCAAGTTATGGTCAAAATAGTTTTCCCTATGAAACCTCCTCTAAAACTGGAGGAACTCTAGTTAGTCCTAGTAATTTTGGAGGAATCTCCGGATTTGTCTCGTTCGCCAATTTCTTCACCAAATTAAATGTGAGTTGATTAAATGTTAAGTTCATATTAATTAATGTTAAGAAGGATTAATTAATCACTAAACATGATTAGCACAAATCTGCATTTTAGTGGCTAGCCGTTAACTGTGGCAATCTCCTTAGAAGAGGTTATATGGGCAGTAACTGCCATGATTTATGCTAGTAGTTTCTGTTAGCCGTGAACCATAGCCGTTAACTAGGTAATCTCCGTGGATGTGGACACACGGTGGCATTAGCCATCGCAGTTAACGCAAATAGTTATGGTTTATGCTAGTCACCGGATGGTATGGTCACATGACAAATAACCCCATGGTTAGCTGACGGTTTTGTGTTGGTCGTCGATTATGTGTTAACAGTTGTATGGTGTGGTCACGCGTTGGCATTAACCACCAACAATTTACCTCAACTCTGCCATAGTTACATAAAAAATACAATTGGAACCCATAGACTATTAAGAACCAACACAGTGGTAGAACGATAAGGCATGTGGTTTGCTTACGGGAGGTTGCAGGTTTGACTCCCACAACCTACGTAAAAATTTTGGTAAATCATGCCAATTAATCCCGACCTTTTAGGAGTGACACGTGGTGGCCTCTAGGCTTGCGACTTGTTGCATCCTCATTGGTCCATTCTTGAACCAATCAAAACATGCTAACTCACCATACCATCGAACAATACCAACATGACACTTGGTTAAACCACATTGGACGTTGACCAACCTTTGACTTTGCACAGTCACCTGCCACTCAGCCATATGGACTACTGACTGTGCAGTGATCGTACATTTTAAAAAAAAAATTCCATTATTTGTCAAAGCAGTTAGTGGGCTCTATCTTCCTCATACGAACCCCATTTTGAGCGAAATGAGTTGCATTGGGATCAATTCACCGAGACAGACATGGTTGTTTATGCTTCGAGCGATTCTAAGAACTTTGATCTTTAAGCTAATTTTTTTCCCCTAATCCATATTTTGATCACGTAGAGAAGAGAGTGTTGGATAAAAAGTAATAGAATTTTTTTTATAGAAACAACTACTAAGTTGTGGGCCAAGCTAGCCAAGTAATATAAAATGTGACTATTAGCAAGAAAGTTTAGAATCATATCCCAATACTTCAATTGGAGTTTCTAGATTTGTTGTGGATTGATGTATTGTGAGGGATAGGCGCAAGTGCCTCTCAAGTCGCTCCATCCTACTTTCTAACTTGTAGAGATGGCTCTGGATATGCTCAAGAGAGTGAATGATATATAATTGTGCATCATGATGATCAAGAATGATTCTACCAACGACGAATTTCATTTTCTAGTACAAGTCAATATCCTACATCTATTTTTTATATCTTCCATAAATGGTTCCTATGTCAAGTGCCCAATCCATTGATTCTATAAGGAATTCAATATCATATATCGCTAACCTCTAAGAGGAGGCATCTCCGTCCATCCTAGAAATCTCAGCTTGAACCTATGTAGGAATGATCTCATTGACCCTAGAGGACGATGCTTGAATTATATAGTGCATGTTGGTTTTGCCTCTTCATACCCATTCTTGATAATTGAAAACCCTTCTCCCCACATTTCCTTGCTTCCTAGGCATGATGAAAATAGCGGGAGTATTTAGTACTGAAAAGTTGAGGAAAATGCAATTACTTTGTTGGTAGGGAAAACGATAAAACACATATTTCATTAAAATTGGAAATTTTTATTACAAGGACATCACTGGAATTGAGTTGTTTGGTTATTTTGAAATGCTAGATCCATTATTTAATTCCAAATTTGATGAAATATGTATTATAAGGTACTAAAGGAGAAAGCTAGATACCTCAAACAATAGACTTGGAGAAGTTACAAGGGTGGACCAATACAGAAATCAAGGTAGTGGCACCCTTGTTTGATGCATGGTGAACGTGAAGCAAGATTTCTTGTCATAATTGTAAATGTGTCTCTTCCCCTAAATGTGGATAGATCTAGAATGAACTAAGAATAAGGACAACAAAGTAGCCACCCTGAGATTGTGGAGGAAGTCTAGAGTGACATTGGACCTATAAAAGTTCCCCACTAAGCTATGCCCATTCAAAATTGAAACAAATAATTTAAAATCAGCAAACCAAGTCGAGAGCCACACTGCAAGTTTGAATGAAACAAAAAGGGAGGTAACCTATTGTGCCCTTGATAATGGTTTGAAGATGGAACAGAGTGAACCTAGCCAACATTTCTCATGAAATATTTTTACACCAATCATCAACTCAGTAAGAATCTTTATCTCTTCCAAATTATTCAAAAGGTTTTCTTGGGAATAAAGAAAATTTTAAGGATGAAAAATTTATGTTAAAGTTTAGAAATCCCATTGAATCTTAATAGTCCTTAATATGAAAATTGTAAAATATTTGGAAATTTGTTTGTAAAAATATCCAAATTTCTAATCGTTTTATATAATATCTATAATTTTTTGGCTATTTTTAAGGTAAAATATGTTGGCATTATGACACAGGTTTCGCACCATGGCACAAGTGTTGTCCTTGATGGCAACGTTCTCAGAGGGCATATCACAGTTTAGGCAATTAGAATGGAAGAAAATAAGGTATACGTAGGTTCCTCTCAGCAAAGTCGCGTATACATGCGATATCACCAATCAAAAATCATGTATGCATATGCATGCACTTTCATGGAAAGAAAAGTGTGTACATGTGGGAAAAGTTATGGTTGGTTCATGGTATTTAGTCTAATGTACTTGAACCTAGGTTTTGTTCCGTGGTATTGCAACCAAGGTATTGGGTCCCTGGTATTGGATTCTTAATGGTTTTGGACCATGGTTTGAGAAAGGCCTAGACTATAAAATCGCAAGGAGATCATTTGGTAAGACGATTGATCTATGTATTGAATATCTGAAGGAGAGCAAGATTTGGAACACTGGTAATTAGTTATGGTGCATTGCTAAATCTCAATCAAGGAGGAACCTGAATGCTGCAAAATGGATAAGTTCTATTGATGGGTCAAATCTCAAAGCTTGAATAGTAGTATCTTTCTGTGAATATGATCTACTATATTTGACGCATGAATTGATCTATGAATCTGAAAATCTGGGTTTAATTAATGCTTGAATATTTGAAAAGGGAAATCTGTCTTTCATAGATTTGTACAAAGGTTCAGCACAATGAATTTGCGTATACACGTAGGTTCAGTAAGTCATAGAAGCGTATACGCAGGTTGACCGTGATACAGATGCGTATGTACGCAAGTTTCAGTATAGTGAAGTAGCGTATGTTAATATGCTTTAGCTGCTTCTAGTTATTGCTGTAGTGTTCTGGGTTCAGAGTTAGTGTCTGGTTACTGTTATTGTTCTTCTGGTAACAACATTCTGAGAAGTGTTTGATTGATTCTATATTGGGTGGTTCAAAGGAGATTGATTGTTGCAGATATTCTTGATGATTGATTGATGTTATTCATGGATCCAGTCTGAAAATTTATGAAACGTGGTCCTTGGAAGATAAGAGAAGGTTGAAGCCTTCATCAGATGAGCACCTATGTAGTAGTAGCTCAGCTAGTACAAGAGCTAGGGGGTTGTAGGTCCCTTCCAGGAGAAGCTGGAGAATGAGAGAGGGTTGTATCTCTCTGCAGGTTGCAGCCTGCTTACCGGTAAAGGACTACACCAATATAGAATCATTATAAAAAGAAGTTTCTAATTGAAGTGATAGAGACGAATTGCAGCAGGTGGTTTTCACCCACATTGGGTTTCCACCTTATATCTTGTGTTCTTTTGTGTAATTGACTTCTGCTCTGTTTTACTATTCCTGGTTACTGTTTTCATAGTTCTGATGCACAGATTAATGATCAACATCTATAGAATAAACTGAATTATAAGTTTGCATGGTATACACTGGTTTCCTTATTTGAAGTTGCGTATATACGCGGTTTTATCTAACCAAAGTAGCGTATATGATCTGAATGTAAAATGAAAAAGTTATATTGGTTTGATAATACTGATTCAGCCCCTTCTCTCAGTATTATTTCCAACAATTGGTATCAGAGGAGGTCCTTAAGAAGAAGCTTGATCGCTTGAAGGAAGATCTACCATTTTGAGCAACTACCAGAGAGAAGCATCGATTAGGCCACCAAGTTTTGATGGGACCAACTTTGTCTATTGGAAGGTAAGAGTCACAGCCTATCTTCAATCTCTTGGTACATAAGTCTGGGATATCATAGATACAGGGTACACTTTTCCTTCAACAACGCCTACAGATCCGGCTGAAAAGAAGCAGTTTGAAACAAATGCAAAGGCTGTCAATACTCTATTAGGATGTCTATCACAATCAGAATTCGTCAAGGTGATGCAGTAAAAAACCAAAAAATAAATATGGGACAAGATCGTTTTGAGCTATGAAGGAGATGAAGAGGAAAACGAGAAAAACTTCAAACCCTCAGAATTCAGTATGAAAATCTTAGAATGTACAATTATGAAAGTGTAGCTAACTATTTCCTACATATAGATGATATTGTTAATTGTATGAAAAACTTGGGTGAAGAAATAAAAGAGGTTGTTGTGGTTGAAAAGGTTCTAAGATCTCTGTCCCCTAAGTTTGAATCAAAGGTTTCTGCAATAGAAGAAAAGGAGAATCTACAGAAAATTACCATGTCGCAGCTACACGGAATTCTAACTGCTTACGAAATGAGGAAAGGAGGACCATCAAACAGAAGAGAAGCTGCATTCAAGGCTTCAGGCAGAGGAGATTACTATGAGTTAGGACATATGTCAGAAGAAGAGGAAGAATCAAATTTTGTCAAGAACCTCCAACGGGGTGCTGTAAGATTCAGAGGTAAGTTACCTTTCAAATGCTTTGCTTGCGGAAGAGTCGGTCACTACGCTGCCAAGTGTCCTCATAAAGATAAGCTTGACAAAGGTAAGGAACCTGTTAGATGGAACAAGAAACAAAATGTAAATAAGAAAAGTTATTACACTCATGAAGACAGTGATGAACTTTCAAATAGTGATGAAAATGAACAAGGTAATAACTATAGACTTTTAATGGCTTTTGAAGATGATGATTTCATGGATGCTATAGATGAAGAAGGTCTTTATGAAGAGATTTCTAAACTCAAAATTTGTTTAGAAGAGAAAAATATGATTATTGATACTCTGCAATTCCAACTGGCTAAAAGTGAAAAACATCATGACAAGTTAGAATGTGAAATAGTGGGACTTAGAAAAAATATTGAGAAAACTAAAGCTCTTAATCTTAGATTTGTTAAAGGATCTGAAACTTTAGATGAGATTATCAAAGTGCATCATTCTCCACTAATCAAGACAGGTCTAGGATATAACGAAGAAGCATCTCAAGCACAGAAGCCATCCACCTCCAAAAGTTATATTGATGCAACAAGGAGAAGTGAAGAAAGTGACAATCGACAACAAAGGCACAATGCTTCTCACCAGGTAAATCAAGGATATTTTTCTTCAAGAATGAACAGAGATCACCAAATAAATTAGGGGAAATCTGCTTCAAGGATAAATAGAAGCTGCAACAGACCACAGGTAAATCATTCTCAATTTTCCTCAAGAATGGATGTCAATGAAAAATACAATCATTCAGTCCGCAGGGTTGATAATCACAAGAATTTCTTCAATGATCAATGTTTCTCTTGTCACAACTTTGGACACAAAGCGGCTTAGTGTGTTGCCTACAAAACTATCATGACTAGAGAAACTTAAAAATAGAGGAGTATGACTAGGATCATTAAAAGGACCTACAATAACTTTCCTGCTCTTGAAAATGAAATAGAATGTTCTATTTGCAATAATTTTGGTCATGAAGATTCTGAATGTAGGAGCAGGTTTCGGCAGACAACTCAGAAGGAGCAAGCCTCAAATATCAAAACATGGATAATGAAAGAATCACAACTAGAAAGATGTGGTATAGCCTTATATGCGGAAGGGAAAGAAAATCAATGGTACATCGACAGTGGATGTTCGAAACATATGACAGGTGATAAAGAAAACTTCAGTCATATAGTGCCTTGGAGAAGGAGAAGAAGGTCTCATTTAGAAATGACACCCATGCACTCATAAAAGGTAAAGGTTCTGTTCTTTTAAAATAAAAGGTCAAAGCAGGAAATGTTATGTATGTCAATGGCTTAAAGCATAATCTATTGAGTGTCAGCCAGATGTGCGATCAAGGAACAGAGGTAATAATTCGATCAAATGGATGTAGTGTTCATGATCTTGATACAGGAAAAATAGTGATCAAAGGCATAAGAAATCCAAATAATTTGTACATATTCAAAGAAGGAAAACATCAATGCTATCTATGCAAGAATGATGAACACTGGTTATGGCACCAGAGATTGGCGCATCTAAGCTTCTCGCAAATAAGGAAAGCATGCAAATACCAGGCAGTTCGTGGTCTTCCAGACATCAAAATTCCAGATAATACAATATGTAAATCATGTCAGTTTGGAAAGAAAACTAGAACTAACTTCCCTGAGAAGGAAGGATCAGCTAGCAGGCCACCTGAACTTGTCCATACTGATGTATGTGGTCCATCTAGGAAAAGGTCACCTCGGGGAGAAGAATAATTTATATTATTCATTGATGACTATTCAAGGATGGTTTGGATAGGACTCATGACGCACAAAGATGAAGCCTTCGAAAAATTCAAATCCTTCAAAGCTTTGGTTGAGAATGAATCAGATCACAGAATCAAATGCCTCAGGTATGATCGAGGAGGATAATTTACCTCAAATGAATTTTTCGATTTTTATGAAGAACATGGAATAAGAAGAGAATTCTCTATAGCCAGGGCTCCTCAGCAAAATGGAGTAGTGGAAAGGATGAACAGAACGGTTCAACAAATGGCTCGTGCTATGCTTGATGAATCTAGAACTCCCACAACTTTCTGGGGTGAAGCTGAATTTTCTGCGGTTGTTATTCTCAACAAAAAAAAATCCAGGTGAACAACACTCAAACCCCTCATGAGCTCTGCTATGGTAAGACTCCTTCGGTAAAATATTTCAAAATTTTTGGAAGCAAATGCTATATCAAAAATACTGATGAACATCCTGGAAAGTTTTAACCTAGAGCAGATGAAGGCATTCTCCTTGGTTACTCTCCCCATAGCAAAGCTTAAAAGTGTTATAATAAAAGGCTTGGAAAATTTGTTGAAAGTATTGATGTAGTGGTTGATGAAGAAGAAAACACTCCTAGGTAGGTAAGATCTGAAGGTTTCGAAGATGATGAGGACTATCCATCAACATCAAATCAGATTCATGATGAAGAAGAAACCTATGAAGAAGAAACCCATGAGGAGTCTGAAGAACAAATAAGGATAGAAGAAAAAACTCCATCCAGGTACATTCAGAAGAATCATCCAGAATCTCAAATTTTGGGGCAAAAAGAGGCAGGAATACAAATAAGAAGAACAATTGCAGAAGCTTCAAGCTGTTTGGCATTACTTTCCTCCACTAAACCAAAAAATGAAAGAGAGGCATGCAAGGATGAATGTTGGGTCAAGGCAATGGATGAAGAACTTGAGCAGATCGAAAAGAATAACACTTGGGAGTTGGTTCCTAGACCAAAAGATAAGAATGTCATAGGGACAAAATGGATCTCCAAAAACAAGTTGAATGAAAACGGGGAAGTGATTAGAAACAAGGCCATAATTGTTTGTAAAGGGTATGCTCAACAAGAAGGAATAGACTTTGAAGAAACTTTTTCTCCCATTGCTAGACTTGATGCGATCAGAATGTTCCTTGCTCTCTCTAGCTTTCAGAAATTCAAAGTATTTCAAATGGATGTGAAATCTGCCTTTCTGAATAGAGACTTAGAAGAAGAAGTGTACGTTGAGCAACCAAATGGATTCATTCTTGGAAATGATCCAAAACTTGTATGCAAACTTAAGAAGGCTCTCCATGGTCTTAAATAGGCTCCAAGGGCTTGGTACTATTGTCTGGACAAATACCTTCATCAACAAGGTTTTTCAAAAGCATTAGCAGATAACAATATTTATATAAAAATTGAAAATGAAAAATTGCTAATACTTGTTGTGTATGTTGATGATATCATATTTGGCAGCAATGAAGAAGCTATGAGTCAAAATTTTGACTTGGTGATGCAGAAAGAATTCGAAATGTCCTTGATTGGTGAGCTGACATATTTTCTTGGTTTACAAATCCAACAAAATGAAAGCAGTATCTTCTTATATCAAACCAAGTACCTCAAGTAGATCTTGAAGAAATATGGGATGGAGGATTTGAAACCTGTATGTACCCCGATGGTGACAGGATGTAGCCTCAGCGCAAATGATGACTCGGTAGCAGTGCATCAACCAACCTATACATCTATGATTGGTAGTCTTCTCTATCTAACAGGAACTCGACCAGACATCATGCATGCAGTGGGAATAGTTGGAAGCTTTCAGGCAAATCCAATGGAAACTCATCTTCAGGTAGTAAAGAGAATTTTCAAGTATCTTCAAGGAACTCAAAACTATGGTCTATGGTATCCTAGAGATACAGATCTCACTCTTCATGCTTATACAAATGTAGATTGGGCTAGAAGCGTGGATGACAGAAAAAGCACTAGTGGTGGTGCATTCTTTATGGGATCCAGATTAGTATCTTAATTCAGCAAGAAACAGAGTTCGATTGCTTTGTCTATAGCTGAAGCAGAGTATGTGGCTGCTGCATCTTGTTGCACAGAACTTCTTTGGATGATGCAAACTTTGCAGGATTTTCAAATCACTTGTACTCCACCTATCTCCATCTTATGTGATAATACAAGTGCAATCAACGTTTCAAAGAAACCAGTCATGCATTGAAAGACCAAGCACATACCAATCAAGTATCATTTTCTCAGGGAACAAGTGCTGGAACAAAAGGTCAAATTGGAGTATGTTCCCTCCAAGGAACAAGTTGCTGATATACTCACCAAACCATTGCCTAGGGATACATTTGAATACCTCAGATAGAAGTTGGGGGTTGTTGATGCATCATCCTGCTATTGAATCTTGTCTTTTGTACGCAGGTGGATACACGTACATTTGCCAGTCTATGCGGGTCGAATGGGTCTATCAGAGATCATCTGGCACAGGTTCAGGGGGAGCATATATTCTTCTAATGATGCATTTTTGGCATTATCTTAGAAGTCCTTGGCTTGATTTCTCAAGAGTTTTCTGGTGGAGTAGATCAATGTGTGCTGGTCTGAAGGATGATTCTGCTGATGATAGTTGTTCTTGTCTCTGTGTCATGTACTTCTTTTCATATCAAGGTCATGTAACGACCTATTTTGGTTTCTCCACTATGCTTGGGATGAATGATTTTTGTCTATCTTGTGTATTCCCACTTCGATGGGAGATGGATTTATGTATGAGTCTTGATGATAGGAAGGTTACTTATAATGTATGGAGTCATGTTCTTTCTTGTAGAACATCTTTTTGCAGACAACATTTCAGCATAGAGCATATACAAAGGGGGAGCTCGTTCAGAGTTTTTAGCAGGTACTCAGGGAGAGTATGGTAGTCTGCCCCTTTGCCCTTGATGTCAAAGGGGGAGAGTGATTGGTTTTTGTTGCCATCAAGTTCAAAGGGGGAGATTGTTGGCATTATGATACACATGTTGTACTTGATGGCAACCCACTCATCTCAGATGATAAATTATAGTGCAGCAAAGTTATTTTCTGGTTCCGCGGGTGCACAGATGAAAATATGCGGTCATCGGCAGGTTGCGCAGGAGAACCGTTGAAAAGTTACGGATATGTTCACAGTTCTCCCCCACAAAAGGT
Source organism: Pinus taeda (assembly GCA_000404065.3). Lineage (NCBI taxonomy): Eukaryota > Viridiplantae > Streptophyta > Pinopsida > Pinales > Pinaceae > Pinus > Pinus taeda. The sequence continues at coordinate 60,201 of APFE030485652.1, forward strand.
GTGAACCTAAAATGCACGGACTTTCATGTAGAGAAAAATGCACATTTTATGTTTGGTCCATGGTATTTAGTCCGACGTTTTTGATCCTATGGTTTTGGTCTGTGGTTTTGGCATCTAAAATATTGAACCCAAGTTTTGGATCCCTAGTATTGTTTCTCAATGATTTTGACCCATGTTTTGAGTAAGGTCTCGACTATAAAAGGGAAAGGAGATCAATTGGCAAAAACAAGTGTTGAAAATCTTAAGAAGAGCAAGATCTGAATTTTTGATAATCGGTTGGTGAGATATAGTTGAATCTGAATCAAGGAGAAACCAGAGCATTATAAGTCAGATCTACTGAAGAGTTGGGATCCCTTTGACACATGAACGGATCTGTGATTTCGACAGTCTGGGGTGTGTTTGAGAACTGATAAAATTTCTAAATCTGGAGGTGCATAAGAGCGGGAACGACGCAGTGTGGAGGTGTACAACACCAGAGAAGAAACAGGTGCAAAGGTGTGCAGAACCAGAGAAGAAGTAGGTGCAGCGTGCACAGTTGAATCGGCGGAGTAGGGGCGGAGGTGCGCTGAACAATAGACAGTGCAGGTGCGGAGTTGCGCAGACTCGTCATGGCAGAAGTGTGGATAGCCGTAGGTTTCGTTCGGTGAAGTTGTGGATCTTTCTTGAAATATATTTTAGCTGTCTTTTATCTGTTTCTGTAGAAATATGGGTTTAAATTGGTGTTTTGTTACTGGTGTTATTTTCTGGTTACTGCATTCTGAGAAGTTATTTGTTCAAAGGAGATTGGGTGATGCACATGTATTTGATGTTTTTGATTTAGTTTGAAAATTTATGAAACGTGGTCCCTGGAAGAAAACACAAGGTTGTAGCCTTCTGTAGGTTTGCACCTACGTACTAGTATTAAGCTAGTACAAGAGCTAAGGGGGTTATAGCTCCCTTCCAGAAGAAGCTGGAAAACGAGAGAGGGTTGTAGCTCTCTGCACGTTGCAGCCTGCATACTGGTAAAAGACTGCACCAATACAAAATCATTGTAAGAAGAAGTTTCTAATTGAAAGAAGATAGAGAGATATTGCAACAGGTGGTTTTCACCTTACATCTTGTGTTCCTTAGCGCGACTGTCTATTTTGTGTTCCTGCTCATTATTCTATGGTTCTCACATATAGATTAATGAAAAACATATGAAGAATAAATTAAATTATAAGTTTGGAAGGTATATGCAAGTTTCAATTGTCAGATTTCAAAATATTTGTATAAATTGATAAGAGTTTGATAATACTGATTCACCCCCCCCACCTCTCAGTATTATTTTCAACAGGAAAGTAAATTGAATTAAGGGGTATCGCAGGGAAACCAGAAAATATAATCAACTCTAACGGCATGAAAAAGCTTCTAAAGAAATAATAATGGGGCGTAATTGCACAATTATGTTCAGTAGAGGTTCCCACATCGAAATCATCTATTTCTATAGATCTCCAAAAATCCTTTTACAATCATTCTAAGGTATTTGAGACTCCAAAATGCCTCCCACTTATTCGTGATCATGAGCATGATAGTCATTTGATTCCTGGCCTTACAGATATCCCTATGCCCAAAAGACTGAAATTGAACATATAGTAATTGCAGAAATGTTAGAGGCTGGTATAATTCAACCTAGTCAAAGTTCTTTCTTTGGTCCAGTATTATTGGTGCACAAGAAGGATGGATCATGGCACATGTGTCCAAATTATAGGGAGCTCAACAAGCTCACTATTAAAGATAAATTTCCCATTCAAGTCATTGTTGAATTATTGGATGAGTTACAAGGAGCAATTTACTTCACCAAGTTGGTTCTTCGTTCAGGATATCATCAAATGAGAATGAAGACTGAAGATATTCTGAAAACAACATTTACAACTCATGAGGGTCGTTATGAATTCTTGGTCATGCCTTTTGGCCTTACCAATGCACCTTCTACATTTCAAGGTTTCATGAATTCCATTTTCAAACCCTTCCTTAGAAAATTTGTGTTAGTATTTGTTGATGATATACTAATCTACAACAAGTATTGGAAGGATCATGTTCAACATGTTGACAAGGTGCTCAAATTATTGGAGGAGAAATAATTATATGCAAAAGCCTCCAGATGTTTCTTTGGAGTATAGGAGGTGGAATACTTAGGTCATATTGTATCTCATGAATGTGTAAGGTAGACCCTAACAAAATTAAAGGCATTAAGAAATAGTAAATCCCCACAACCATAAAGCATATTCGAGGATTTCTCAGGTTGAGAGGGTATTGTCACATGTTTTTTAAGAATTATAGGAGAATAGCAGCACCTCTAACAACACTTTTGAAGAAATATACATTTTCATGGACATTATAAACTACTATGGCCTTTGAACATATTAAAGAAGCAATGTGTCAAGCACCATTCTTAGCTACACCTAACTTCACAAAAACCTTATTGTGGAATGTGATGCCTCTGGAAATGTAATTCGTGTTGTTTTAATGCAACAAGGAAGACCTATTTCTTTTGAAAGTCATCCAATCAAAGGAAAGTATTTACACAATCTATTTATGAGAAGGAAATTTTGGAAATATTACGTGCACTAAAGAAATGGAGACCATAGATAAAGGGAAGACACTTCAAGGTAAAAATTGATCATTATAGTCTTCAATATTTTTTGGAACAAATATTATATTTAGAAGAGCAAAAAAAATGGGTCACAAAGATGGTGGGTTATGACTTTGAAATCATCTACAAAAGAGGGAAAAAAAAATTGTTGCACATGCACTCTCAACAAAGAATGAGGACGTGGAAGGATTTCTTTGTGCCATTTATATTCTCCAACCTGATTGGATAACCAAAGAAAGGGATGAACAGATGACTGACGAAGTGGTGTGGGCACTCATTCAAAAATTGCAACAAGATCCTAGTACATATGATATAGCTAGCTGGAAAAATGATTCATTATCATACAAAGATAACGTATATCTTTGTAAGAAATCCTAACTCAAGAAAACTATTATTTTTGAATTGCACACCTCCCCCTTAGGAGGGAACTCGGGATTTTTTGAAACTTACCACAGGGTTAAGAAGGATATTTTTTTGGAATGGCCTTAAATATGATATTCAGAAGTTTGTGGAAGAATGTTTGGTTTTCCAAAAAAATAAAGTTGAGACAATTAAGACATCATGTTTGGTACAAACTTTAGCCATTCCAAGTCAATGTTGGGGGGAGGTCTCAATGGATTTTATCATAGGTTTACCCAAGTCTGAAGGAAAGAGTGTTATCATGGTGGTACTTGATAGACTTACCAAGTATGCACACTTTTGTGGATTATCTCAACCTTATAAATCTAGTATGGTTGCCATTGCATTTATGGAAACCATTCAAAAGCTACATGGAAACCCAAAGACTATTATAAGTGACAGAGATGCCATTTTCACTGGAAATTTTTGGACGGAATTATTTTCTTGTCTTGGTACTCAACTAGATCATAGCTCATCTTATCATCCTAAATCTGAAGGGAAAATTGAGATAGTGAACAAAATTTTGGAAGGATATCTTCATTTCTTTGTATCAGATAAGAAAACACGATGGGTCATGTGGTTACATCTAGCTCAATGGTGGTATAACACTTCCTTCCATAATGCAACAAAAATGACCCCATTTATGGAAATTTATGGATATCATCCACCATCCATCACATCATACTTAAGAGAAAACTCTAAGGTTCAAGTAGTGGAAGCTTGCATCAAGCATCAAAAACAAGTTATCCAAGTCTTAAACGGTAGCCTCACTATGGCGCAAAATCGAATGAAACAACATGCATATGAGGGTCGTAGTGAAATAAGTTTTGATGTAGGTGACTGGGTATTTTTACGGCTACAATCATATAAACATATATAAGAAAGATATGAAGGATAATAAATTATCACCAAGTACTATGGTCCTTACAAGGTGTTGAAAAGATTGTTACTATGGAATACAAATTGGAGTTGCTTGCATCTTCCTGAGTACACTCAGTTTTCCATGTTTCATGCTTAAAGAAGGTTATCGATGACAAGCTCCGAGTTCAAATAATGTTGCCAAAACTTGATGAAAAAGGAAAAATAATATTTGATCCTGAAGCAGTCATGAAAACAAGAACCTGACAACTACGAAATCGATTAATTTCAGAGTATCTCAGTAAGTTGAAGAACTTACGTGTTGAAGATTCTACATGGGAGGATGAGAATTTTATACAAAAGCATCCATAACTACTGAAGCATTGAGGACAACACTTTTTGAAGGAGAAGGGCACGTTAGGTCCCTATATTACTAGTGTATTCCCCTTATTGTTATTCGTGTAGCCCCCTATTGTTATTGTTGTGCCCATGTATCCCCCATGTTCTTCTTATTGTGCCCTTACATTATAATTTTTATGTAGGCTCTTATTATATTGTGACCTCTTAGACTCCTATATATACCAAGGAAGTCTTATCATTTGAACCATCCACGAATTTTTCATTTATGTAATTTAAAGGAGGTTTCCTGACAGAAGATAATTTTTAAGTCGTTGATCTATCTTTTCTATGAGTTGATTTCATAACAACAACAATGATGATCTAAAAGATAATTTCACACATTTATAAGTTACAACAATGCTAAATAATAAAATATTTGTTAGAATCAAAGACATTTTGAATATGGGGTTTCTGAAAACAACAAAAAAATAGAGATTAAAAAAAAATAATAATACATACTTTTAATTCTTTAGAAGAATTATAATCAATATGCTTACAACTATTTATCCCAATATACGAACAAGGAATTGGAAACAAGTAAAAAATAAGAAGGTGAAAACCCTCTTACAGAATATCCTATAATCACTCTTAAAAAACCTCTTAAGAAAAAAGAATATCTTTGTAATACCTTACTATAGAACCTCTAAATGGGTTTGGAGATAAGTCAACAATTTAAGAAAAGAGAAAAACTACAATTTTGGAATTACTAAAACCATCTAGGTCTTAACAAAAGAATTCATGAATATTTCTAGAAATTATGTCTTAAAGACACGAAAATATAAACCAATAATGACAGGAGTCATTTAGCATAGCACGAAAGGAAGAGTTGTAAAGGCAACAAAACCCATGAGGGTTTCCTCCCTTTTGGAAAGACCCAGTAACATTGTACAAGATTACAGAAAAAAACAAAGAAAGGGTTACAAAAAATCCTTGAGGGTTTCATCATTTTTCTTTAAAAATATACTAACCATAGAAAAATCAATAGGAGTTGAACATATTTTTCCTTCTGGTTGCTAAAGAAGGGAAAGAAAAGTCATAAAAAATGTGTACCTAACTAATGAATCACCTAGGAGAGAGAGTGGTGGACGAAAATGAGGGATAACCAGCTTGAACTTAGTTAGTAGTTGTAAGATGCATAAATAACATAGAAGTCATCCTGTCTTTTTAGTTTAAAAGAAACTTTCAAAATAAACATTCAACGTAGAAAAACCATCCAGAAGACTATTGAGTTACCTTCAAAGGAAACGATGAGATTTAACACTAAACAATTCATGGGTAATCCAAAAATTTTAAACTATTATGCCACCGATGAACAAATTTCACCATACGAACACTGACATATCAATAGAAACACCATGCAATAATATGTTGTGGTGCCACTACTCTCAATGCATGGTATGGTAACAAATGAACTGTATCAATTCTTGGAAGAGACTTTTACCCTATGGAAAACCCTAATTTTGAGCACAACCATTGATTAAACTAAAATAAATCCATACTGTTAAAATGGTACGTTAAATGTGTTAGCGTGGATTACTCAAAGATGGACACGTTTAAGTCAAAAGGACTAAACATGGGGTATCCATTCAATTCCATGTATGCAATAATCAAAGTCTTTGGAAGGGTGTAAAGAATGGGAAATCTGTGAGGTTACCATATTGTAGTAGCCAAGCATTACGTTGAATCATAGATTTAAAAAAACCACATTTATAATCTGAAAAACACCTCACAACAATATAAAGGTAGGCAGAATCAATTATATTCAATGTCTTAGGACTTACAGTTTGGCTATGAAAACAGTAAGTCACACACCGTAATCAAATAATTCCTCACGATAATACAAGGGTTCAATAACTTCAAATTATATGCAAATGAGGTTGGAACAAATACCAAACTATGGTAGTATTATATATTTATATGTTCTTTAGTTGAACATCAATAACTTGGTAAATGAGCATATTTCATGAATTTATGAAAAAGGAGATATTGGTCCCATAAACCTTTTTAGATAGAACCGAAAGTTGTGACCCAATGTGGTAGAAAAGTAGAAAAGTTCCCTTTTTATTCCTTCAACAAATTATAATATGAGTTATAGAGAACATTATAAGAGTAATTTTATTATTATTATTATTTATTTTTTATTATATTTAATGATATATTTTTAATGTTATAACACCAATTCTAATAAATAGATAGGGGACCTAAAGGAGAAAATAAAACTAAATTAAAAAAAAAATATTGTTGTGAATAAGGTGACATTACACATTGTGTGACCTATGTGGAAGGGTGAGTGGGTCAACAACTTATAAATAGACTTATTTATGTATTATTACACTTCACATGAATGGGTATGCAACTATTAAAACAATGCCAACTCGCAGCGATGGGGCTGACTGGGCCAACCATGTGGATGTCGTGCAGAGGCCATGTGGCAGATGGATGATGAGACACTAATGTTTAAATGGTTGTATATTTAGGTAATATGAGGAAAAAATTCTATCATCAGAATCATAACAATGACACAATTGCAATTGAATCATCCATTTGAATTTTCAAGGAAGTTGAAAAATATCGAAGTTTTTAGACCCCATTTCCTTAATGCTACCTTAAATCCTAGGTAAGCATAGTAACTACCTCCTTCTAACCTATGTTTTGATGGGAAATTATGAGGGGGTGCTTTACAATTTGGAAAGGTTTGTCTCTCTCCACGTTGGTGTGGGAATCACAATTAACATTATAATAATTAGGGGTAGAACAAGGGAATGTTAGAAACCCCACACCTTAAAGGAACACCATTCTCAGTTTTCTATAACAGAGAACAAAAATAATGACTACGCATTATAGCTACAACAATTTAAATCAATGGCATTTTCCCATTTTTGGAATGGTTATGTCCATCCAGGTCATTCATTGACCCCAGGACTTCCACAGGGTACAAACTTAGCTTGTTACTTTTTCGGAAGAACCCTATGCATTTCTAACCCAAATGAGTATGCACATGACCCTTGAAAATTGGTTAACTCAAATTTTCCTCTTCCTTGTATTGTCACACCTTCCAAGCTCATGTATCCCTTTCTCTGCTTCCTTAATCCCTTGGGTGATCCATCCCTTGGCAAGGCTTCCTCTCACATAAATAGTATTGACGGAGTCTCATAGCCAAAGAATCCCTCTAGATTTCTCTAAAAAAACAACACATTTGTCACAACATACCTCATGGAGATGCATGGATATCACATGGTTCTAATGCCATCATAATGGCCAAGTCCCTAAGGGCTTTAGCTCCACTTTCTTACCTTGCACTACTATGATATTACCATTCTAATATCACTCCAATATTTTCTATTATCAACATCATATATCTATGCTCGCTAGTTCAACATCTCACCTATATCATAAGCATACAATTCTTATGAAAATAAGCATAAAATTTTAAATCAAATTGAATGAAAAATTTCAATAGATGATTCTTTATATTGATACTTGTCTCTATTGTTACTATTTTCTTCATTTGGCTCCATAGGTAATAAATTTAGTTATGTATTTACCAAAAAATATTTTTGTTTACCAAAATAATTTCATCTTTCTTACTTTCTCGATCTCAAACACAAGGGTTTCAAACAAATCATAGAGCAGAGTGTGCTTAGTATCAAGGGATTGATTCCAATATTAAGGTGATCATCAAACAGTTAGCAAGTACCTGACTAGTGCTAAGTTTTTCATCAATATAACTACAAGCACCTATTTATTTTGCAATGAATGTAGTTCAATAATGAATTAGAAAGATCTTAGTAAACACGAGGTGGCTCCTTAATCTCACTGACAACACAAACTGACTACACAAAGAAGCTGTTTCTTCAACTACTCAACAAGCACTTAGCAAGCATCAAGTGATTTATTAGTCTAACTATAAGAAACTAGTGGTTTCTTTAATTGTTTGACATGAACTAAATGGTTTAATAAAGAAGACAAGAAATTGTGGAGTAAGAACTAAACTATATGCACTGAGTGGTTTAGGAGATAAGTAAAGCACTTAGTTGTGTGTTTAATTGTTTAACAGGAAATAAGTCATAATAGACAAGGAAAGAGCTTAGTGGTGTAATATCCAAACCGTAAGAACTAAATGTTTTAGCAGATAACGAAAGCATTCAATGGTCATTGGAGTCTTATAGCAAAGTAACAGCCTAGCACACTCCATTATATTTTTCATGGAGCCTTATGGTCAAGGTACCACTTATGACCTGCTCCCATGAGGTATTCAAAATATCATGGGGCTACTATATCCAAACAATAATCTTCCTCCATGAGCTCCATTCTCTAGTGTTTCAAATGCGTCTGAACCTTCAATTTCTGTAAGATATACTAAAAAATTTCAAACTAGAAATTTTAACCGCAAAACTTTGGTTCATTCAGGAGTCATATCTCATAAGCATGAGACTTGTAGTAATGTTATTGGGAGCCTTTTCAGGTGGTATTATTTTTTCATTACAGTTTCTATATTACACCTCATTCCGACACTCTGTCGATAATATGATCTTTCAATCAACTAAACAACTGTCAATACTTAAGTACACATTATTTTCGTTAGACATATTCATAACATCCTGAGGTGATCTCAAAATTATTGTGCATATAGAAATTCTTTCATTTTCCATTGAATTAATGAAATGAACATAACATTATATGCGTGCACCAAATACATTCTAAGAGATTCATAATACAAATAAATTTTATTTTGGAAACCCAATTAATGAGAAATGAGAAATGCATATCTTGAATTCATAAGTGATTTAGGTCTTTGTCTTTTTTTCATCTATTACTATGTCATTGCCATCTTTCATACATAAGGCTATGCAACTTAACCATACTCCTTACTAGGTATGCATACAATACATGAATTTATCGTGAAACAATAGATATCAAATTTAGCTTAAACAAATTCTTACCAACTTTATTCCCTTACTACCTGCCTTAATTACTTGGTTACCATTACCAACACTTTTAAGCTAAATATTTTTCAAGGTTTTTAGCTGGCTTGTAGGATATCTATTGTTGACATATTCACCAACTCCTAAAAAATGATATTAAATTCATATATTAGTGATAACTCTATCAATCTACTGCCTACAAGTTTCAATGAAGCTCTCATAAAGAAATTTTCATTATGCATCTAGTTCAAGCATGTCTTCATCCATGCTCCCAAACCTATACATATTCATTTTAAAAAGCATGTGTTGTACATGCACATATTCCATTCTAATGATATGTTGTTATTTTTAGAGTCAATATTGCATTCAATATTGCTTTCATTTATTTACACTTCAAATGTGATAAGCATAAGTGTAAACAAATTAATAGTGGTAGTTAACAAAAATAACATCATACTTGGATGCTTTCCTGATGGGCATTCCGCAAGACATGGGATCCATCAAGTAAATTCATTGTATAACCCAAATCATAGCATGTAAAATTTTTTATTCACATACCATTTAAATAGTGATCAATTATCCTCCTACTATGTTGGTTCTCAACAAATGGACTTTCAAGTGAAATGGAAGCATTATCTCATTTTCTTATTTTTCCTATCATTCAAATATTCATAAAATATAAATCATATATTATCCGACCACAAATTTATTTAAGTAAACTTACTTCTTATGCATTTTTTTAAAATGTGATATTATTATATAGGTACTTCATGTGGAGCTAGCTAAGGCCCCTTGTCTGATCCACTATCATCATCTTCTCTTTAATGTAATTTATTGTATACACGAAATTTGGTTTGGGTCTTGAATTTCTAGTTGTATTTTATTTAGCTTCTCTTCATGAGCTTCTTTCCTTCCCTTTCGCACACCCATAAAACCAAACCAACAACAAGTGAAGAAGGAAAGAAATACGAAAAAATAAACACAACATGTGACAAACAACACAAGGAATGACCATGTTCAAGTAAAAGAAATAGAAGCATGTACCCAACAACATATGAATAATTGAAAAAAATCTCAATTCACTACACATCTAACATTATATATATACTTCACCAAAAACACTTAATAAATGCACAAAATTTCAATTAGAGTCTTCCATGAGGTGTACAACAACTTCAAGATCCCAAACATATTTCTAAATAGTTTAACATGAACTTTATAGTATTTTACAGAGCTTTGAGGGATGCCCCCTCATCTTTCTTTGGATTGTTGGTTGTTTTTTCATGTGTTTGGAGTTTGCATGAATGATTCTTATTTTTTTCTTGCTAAAGGCATACATGGATGAGGTGTTCTTCTCTACAACCACAACATGTCAGTCTTTCTTTTCTCCCCAACCTTACAAGGTTTCTATTTTATCTTTCCCTTACAAGACATGTCCATATCTATAGAGATTAATACATTTTGCAACAATCATTATGTGTTTGACTGATTTCCTAACAAATATGTGTCCAACTTTGTGTATTTTTGTTGCCTTCTAATGAGCATTTAAATATCTTCTTTTCAACTCTTGAACTCATCTCTTAAACTCCTGAGGGTATTTATTACATTACAGGATATTCCCTCTTCTTTCTAAGGATAGTATTAGTCCATGTTATGTCGTACCATACTACTATCCATTCCTACATTCCTTGTTGCAAATTGTATCTTCTTATGCACTATCACACAAGCATAGTTGTTAGGTATATCAAGCATAAACATATTAACTTGTTACATTGTCATAGCAACAGTAAGTGTGTTGACCTTAAGCATGCTAATATGTTGTTTTTCACACATACAAAACTCATGGCAGTCCCATATTCCCATAAATAAAAATGACATATTGCATGTTCATATCCATATCAACAATAGCTTTGAAATTAACATTTTACCATGGTTCACAACAGTGACATATGCAATTTTAAAGTTGGCATACATACATACATACATACATACATACATATCTATATATATTATATATATATATATATATATATAATATATATATATATATATATATATATATATTTTATTAAAATAAATATTCTCTTCTAAGACCCATTCATTCTGAATGTTGAAACTCTACTTCATATGTTGTACTTATAGCCCTTTCTTCCTAGCATTTCAACCTAGCTATGATGCCACTATGAAAAAATCCCTCCTAATATATTCTAGTTCTTTGGGATGTGGGAATATTTAGTTAACTTGACTTACAAGGTTTTTTATGAAGATGTGGTTACAAAAATCATATTCTTCCAACTTTATCAAAACTAAGAACTAATATTGCCATTACATTTAGCTCGTCGAGATATTTCTAATGATATAAATTATGTCTCAATTCAACTACCATATTGGCATTTATTCCCATTCAAATTTTAACCAGCTACATTGTGCCACATCAACAACGAACCTCCATCTGTGACCCACATGGCTCTACCATGTCTCCCTGAAAAATCCAACAAAACGTGTTGTCTCTTCCACGTGGCTATTACCAGGTCTCTATGGTGCTTTCCACCTCAACCCAAACCTGCTGGTACCACTAAGACCAATTCCTTCATCTTATGCGACCATTTCTTATTATATTTGATTCAAAGAAATTCTAGTTTGTAAAACATTATCCATTCTTGACACACACGTAGTCCCTCATGGTAGCACTCTATAAATTTTTGTAGGCTGAGGAGAGAAATCCCAGAGGTAACCACAAACCTCTTTTAGGCTAAGGTCCAGCCTTGCCAGCCATGGAGAGGGATCTCTCGCTAGGTTTCTTCTATCAATCATCTAAATGACCGAGATGGTTTCGATTTTAGTATGATTATGATGATCAGAGGATGTTTTGATTTTTATTTGTTTAAGGTGGGTGCAGAGGGTGGGACTACTTATATCATAGCACTATTCTAGGTTTGAATGGATAAGGGATATGGTACAATTCACACAATGACAAGGTAGGCAGACCTATTAGTGAATAATCAATTTCGTTGTAATAATAGTATGAATGGGAGGAAAGGGAAAAATAACAACCTGAGCCTCCATACAAGGATGAATTCAACTTTCCATGGAAGAAAACAACACACATATAATGATTATCTAAAATTTGTTAGAGCAACTTATTGAATTTTGTGAAATATTTCAAACATGAACATGAAGAAAATTACACTATGAAATTAAAAACTATAATAAGAGATGAAAATAATACATATCAAGTAACAAGAGAAAGAAGATACAAATAAGATGGAAACATTTATCACTGTATAAGTATGCCCCTATCTTCTTCAATTCATCCAGCAAAGATACAAAACTTGTAGAAACGTAGTCTAGCCTCTAAGACTCTCAAGCCAACCAAACCATTTTTCTTGTATTTTACTCCTTAAATACAATAAGGTATTCGAAATTAGCTGTAGGTGGTTGAATTTACTACATGGAAATTAAAATACTAGATACACTATACCATTTATTCCCCAAGTGGATCTAATCAGTTAAAAATGACACACATATTGTTTTTTCAAACCAAAAACTGAATAAAGCTAATCATAAAAGATGCACCTCTTTCCTTTTAGAAAAACATAAAATATTGTATTCTATCCTATGTAAATAATATCCCGCTAATCCTATATATATAATAGTATTGTCCCAAAAGATCTTATTCTAACATTGAAATCTCAGACTGATGATGAAAATGGAAAAACCAGTTTAGACTGTGTTGCACAACAGCTCCATGTTGGCATGCTTTCTTGTGTGATGGAGGACAAATTGGTTGACGGTTGGGCACTGAGTAAACCTATGATTAGGAAATGAACCATTCCATATTTTCTATTACAATTGGCAACCTCAAATCATCCATTTCACTTATGTGAAGCATGTGCACAACAATTGTGTAACATTGTGCAACAAAATTTCACAACTGTGTTTGGCACTTTCTTCTCACCTCAAATCAAACAAGTTAGTTATAGCTACTCCATTGATTTTTTAATGTACCAAATGAACCTCTAGAATTCAAAAAATCTATACATTTCCACATTTTCAAACAAAAATCCAAAAAATTTCATCATTCTCTTAACAAAAACTCCGAAAATGGGCCACCAAGTGACACATTTAACTCCCAAATGGTAGCACCTATGTAAATTATCAGATTTGTTTTTATATATGATATTTTTTTAAGAAAAAAATTCTCAATATTTTTAAATTCTTCCACATCTCCTCAGAAAATGCTATGCAAAATCATGACTTAAACAGGAAAATACACAGCCTGAAAAATAGACCTTAAAGATGCATTTGAAACTCTCAATATATGACACCTGTAGAGGAAATGGAAGAGGTTATTGTCTTTTGTTTTTTATTGAGAAAAACCTCTTTCATTTTATTGAAATTCGGCTCCATATCGTCGGAATAAGCATTTCAAAATGATGTCTAAAACAAGGTATTTTGTGCAGCATTGTGCAGTGAATAGTCTGAGTAGCACTCCATGCTCTGTATGATTGCACACCTCCTCTCGAAAAATGGATCCAATGGGTAGGCTTGAAATGGTTGTTTTGTCATTTAGAGCTCTTTAATTAGGCTCTCCAACTCTTTTAAACCTCCTAAATGGTTGATAGCCACCTGCGTAGTGACTGAGACTCCCATTAACTGGACACTCCTTCTTGCTTTTGGTGAAGTCTTTAAAAACGAAATTTGACAATGTCGGATAGTGACCTTTGAGACTATGATTAAAAAAGTGGTTATAAGGTCAAATTATTCAAGTACATGGAAAATACATGGAAAATACATTTTACAATGAAACTAATGACCCTAACACCTCGAAGCTCCAAATTATTTAGTTTTGTTATGAAAAATCTAGCTCCATGGAAATCCAAGGCTCCACATGGTTGTGCACCACTTGAAACCATATATCTCAGTTTCCCTAGATAATATGCAAGTTCTATGGAAAATCCAAACTTGGTCATGTATGGGACTTTTCATATGTGCACAACTTAATCACCACCAAATTATCTAGATTCCAAATGCAATATTTGCTCATGGAAAAAAAATCAGGCCTTGTGCAAGTGTTCCACCCAAGAAGATCCCACCCTAGATCTTTGATCATAAAGTATCTTTATCATAGGATTCCAGTTCATTTCAAATGCTATGCTAAAATATAACAAAATAGAAGAAAATATATACCAATGACTTGAAAATTAGCCTCTTCAGGGGTGCAACCTCCTTTACATCACATAAATGAACAATTATTAGATGATTGAAATGAAAATACCTACCTGGTATATATAGGAGTCTAAAGGGTCACAATATAATTAAAGCCTACATAACAATAATAATGTAAGGTCACAACAATAAAATTAATGGGATTCTATAGGGTAGAAATATAAAAATATGACAGCTACATGGGCAAAACAAAACAATAAGGGGGATACATTACTATTATAGGGATGTAGCATACACCTCTTCTAAAAAAAAAAGTGTTGTCCTTGATGCTTGAGTAGTTTTGGTTGCTTTTGTATAAATTTCTCAACCTCCCATATGGAATCTTCAGTGGGTAAGTCCTTCCATTTAATGAGATACTCTAAAATTTATCGATTTCATAGTTTTCAGGTCCTTTTTTAAGTCACTTATTTAGGATCAAGTATGATCTTTTCCTTCCTTGTCAAGTTCTGGAAATATTACTTGAACTAGGAGGCTGTCACTAATAACCTTCTTTAAGCATGAAACATGGAAAACTAGGTGTACTCGAGAAGCTGCAAGTAGCTCCAATTTGTACGCCATAATACTAATCTTTTGCAACACCATGTGATGACCATAGTACTTGGGTTGAAATTTAGTATCCTTATTAGCTTTGTTGAGGAAACTTTTTTGTATGGTTGTAGTCATAAAATCGACTACGCTAGAAATTCTTTCACTATGATGCCTATTGTTTCATTCAATTATGTTCCAAATTGAGGCTATCCTTTAAGAGTTTGAGAACCTCTTGTTGATGCTCGATGTGATCTTCCACTTCTTGAACCTTAAAATTTTCTCTTAAAGATAAATGTGATGGACGGTGGATGATATTTGTAAAGTTCCATAAATGGGGTCATTTTTGTTGCAATATTGAAGGAATTGTTATACCACCATTCAGCAAGAGGTAACCACTTGACCCATTATGTTTTTTTATCATATACAAAGCAACAAATATATCATTCCCAAAATTTGTTCACTATCTCAATTTTCCTGTCCGATTCAGGATGATAATATTAGCTATGAGCTAATTAATTACTCAGATAAGAAAACAATTTTGTCCAAAAATTTCTATTGAAAATGGGATCTCTATCACTTAAATTAATATTTCAGTTTCCATGTAGATTTTGAACTATTTCCATAAATGTAGTATCAACTGTATTGTCTTTAAAAGGATGAGATAATGCACAAAAGTGTGCATACCTAGTATATCTATCAACTATCACCATGGTGACACTCTTTCCTTCGGACTTTGGTAAACCTATGATAAAATCCATGAATACCTCCTCCTAATGCTAACCTAGAATGGTTAAAGGTTGTAAAAAACATGGGGTCTTAATTGTCTCAACTTTATTTTCATTGAAAACCAAACATTCTGCCTCAAACTTCTGAATATTATATTTAACGTCATCCCAAAAAAATTCATTCTTGACCCTCTGGTAATTTTTTCCAAAAATCCTGAGTGCCCTTGTAAAGTAGAGGTGTGCAATTCCAAAATAATATCTTGTTTGAGTTGGGAATTATTACATAGATATAAGTGATATTTATTTCTAGATAAATGTATCAGATGTACTGAGATCTTGATGCAACTTTTTGCATAAGTATCCACACCTCTTCACAATTCTTCCATTCCTCCTTTGCTTCAGTTATCCAATCATGTTGGTTAATAGAAATTCCATAGATAAATACTTCTACATCCTCATCCCTTCTTGAGAGTGCATCTAGAACAATATTTTTATTCCCTTTTTTGTAGATGATTTAAAAGTCATAACTCAACGTGATCCATTTTTGCTGCTATTGTAAAGATAATATTTGTTCCAAAATTTATTTAAGACTATCATGAACTATTTTGATCTTGAAGTTTCTTCCTAGTAGGTAAGGGAACCATTGCTTCAGGGCATGTAGTATTGCCAAAATTTTCTTCTCATAAATAGGTATGAGTAAATACTTTCCCTTGATTAGATTACTTCCAAAAGAAATGAATTTTCCTTCTTCCATTAAAACAGCACCAATTCCATTTTCAGAGGGATCACATTGCACCATAAAGCTTTTTGTGAAGTATGGCATAGCTAAAACCTTAACTTGGAACATTTCCTCCTTAATATGTTTAAAGGACATAGTTACTTCTGGAGTCCCAAAAAATGCATCTTTATTTAGTAATATTGTTAGAGGTTCAATTATTTTCCCATAATTCTTAACAAACTTGTGATAATACCTTATCAACCCAAGAAATCCTCGAAGATGGTTTATGGTTGTGAGGATTTTCCTTTCCTTGATGGCTTTAACACTGTTACGATCCACCTTAACAAACTCACAAGATACAATATTACATAAATATTCCACCTCCTGTACCCCAAAGAAACATTTGGAGGTTTTTCATAAAATTATTTCTCCTCCACTAGTTTGAGCTCCCTGTCAACATGGTGAACACAATCCTTCCAAGACTTGTTGTAGATTAGTATACAATCAAAAAATACTAATAGAAATACTATAAGGAAGGGTTTCAAAATGGAATTCATTAAACCTTGAAATGTTGAAGGTGCATTAGTAAGGCCAAAAGGCATGACCTAAAATTCATAATCACCTTCATGAGTTCTGAATGTTGTCTTTCAAATGTCTTCACTATTGATTCTAATTTTATTATATACAAAACAAAGATCCAACTTGGTCAAGTAAATATCTCCATGTAATTCATCCAATAATTCATATGATAGGAATGGGAAATTTGTATTATATAGTCATCTTGTTGATCTTCCTATAAGCCAAATAGATATGCCATCATCCATCCTTCTTATGTACCAATACTATTGGAGAAAATAGATAACTTTGTCTATGTTGAATTATACTTGCCTCTAGAATTTGTGTAACCATACATTCAATTTCACTTTTTTGGGCATAGGGCTATATGTAAGGTCTAATGTTTGGAGGAAAACTTCTTAAAATCAAGTGTATAAAGTGATCATGATTAAAAATATATGGGAGGCCTTCAAGAGTGTCAGATACCTTGGAATAATTGTTTAATATTCTTTGTATACCAAGAGAAATGGATGATTTCGATGTTTGAACATCTAGTGAGAATAATTCTACAATTATACATCATTTTTCTTTCTTCGAAAGCTTCGTCATGCCATTAGAGCTGATTATCTTCCTCATAATTTTATCTTTAATAATGATCTTGTTGACCTCCCTATAATATTGACACATAGGCCATGATCCATAATTCTTGTGTACCAATACTACCCAAGAAAATAAAGAACTCTGGCTAGGCTAAATTATACATGCCTCTAACATTTGTGCAACCATACATTCAATTGTACTTTTTTGGGAATAGGGATATATGTAAGGTCAGATGTTTCCTAAAATAAAGTGAATAACATGATCATGATCATGAATAGGTGGGGGCCATTGGGAGTCTTAAATACCTTGGAATAATGGTTCAAGATTCTTTGGAGACCCAGAGAAATAGATGATTTCAATGTTTGAACATCTAGTGAGCATAATTGTGCAATTAGACATCATTGGTCTTTCTTCAAAATATTTGTCATGCCATTAGATATGATTATCTTCCTTTGTTTACCTATGATTCCCCTCAATTTAATTCCCTTTCCTTTCTAGAAAAAATTAAAGAAAATACCTTGAAAATTAAAAGTTATTTTCCCAATACAACATCAACACCACTTATTACAATGGAATGCATTTGTCTATTCAATACATATTACCCCATGGTTAGATTGATATTATGGCACTTCCGTGAAAAATTTATAGTTCATCCATTTGCAACCATCACTTGACTCTCTGGTGTTGGGTATAGAAAGAAATTCAATTCCTTGGCTATCTCACAATGAATAAAATTGTGTGTACTACCATATTCAATCAACACTATTACCTTCTTTTTTTTATAAATCATTTTATCAAAAATCCTTTTGATAAATCCTTTTTTGATAAATCAGAGATGAATTACAAGATATGGTTAGATTCATTTCTTCTTTTTCTAGGGTTAGTTATTGGTCTTTATCCTCTTCCTTTGATGTTTCTTGTTTCTTTTCTTCCTCCTCTTCACAATCTATGTAAAATAATTTTTTCTTAGCACACTTATGACCCTTCGTGTATTTTCTATCAAAACTATAACAAAGACCTTTTTATCTTTTTTCTTCTAGTTGTTGTGGTTTAAACTTTATACGTTGTGGGATGCTAGGAGAAATGACACTTCCATATTTATATCTGTGAGTCGTAGACTTCCTTGTTGTCATAATTTTGATTTCAAGTTTTCTTTCCACCTTGAGTGCCTTCCACAATGAATTAGGTTCCCAAAGGTGAACTTCATGTTGGATGTTATCCTTTAAATTGTCTATAAAGACATCAATACTGTTCTCCTCTCGAATATCATTTACCTTGATATTTAATCTTTGGAAGTTCTCAATGTGCTCTTTATTGAACCATTTTCTTTGAGATTTATCAATTTGATACATAAGCATTTCACTTTCTATCCTCATAATGTGCTATTGATTCTTCAATAATTTTTTTCCAAATGACAATTCATTTTTGAGAACAAAGCCATCAATACCACACAAACTGATTTTGTTATAGATATAAATATGTAATGCATATCTTTTGTGTGTGAAACACATCATGTAGATCAAAAAATTGTTCCATTTGCAGCATCCTTGTTACCATATCCTTTCAATTAAACTTCAACATATCATTCTTTGGAATATGGTTTGTCTTAATCCAAAAGTTCGAGTCTCTAAAAGCATGATTCACATTTTGTTTGTTCTCTTTATGAGTTTCATGAAATACCTTATCACCACCAGCAATCCTTTCCTCTAGAAACTTTGTCAAACCTTCCTTTTAACCTTCCATGTATACGTTTAAACCATTCATGTCACTTTTTATTTATGTTTCTAAACCATCCATGTTGTGTTTTAGTTCATCCTTTGTTTCTCTTTCTGAGAGTGGAATTTTTTGTGCTTCATCCAATAATTTTGATATATTATGTAAAATTATTCCTCTTCTTGCATCATATTAGAGCTTTCTAAGGGCTTAGTGGATGTAGAACTATTTTGTTTGGTGATATTTTAGAACCAAATGTTGATATTTGTGCTTCAATATGTTGAAAAGTGTAACCAGGTTTGATCTTCATAATGGCATGTGTAATTGTGATTTTATGTATTTAATGTAAAGAAGAAAAATAAAATTATTATCATAATGCTTGTCTCATGGGTTTCCTGAGCAACAAATTTTATTTTTAGTCATGGCTCACATTTTGAGCCCTTAGGATTGGTCATAAAGTCAAACTAAGTCAATGTCATGTGTGAAGGATCCTTCTTGATCTTGTTACATACTTTCATGAGTTATTAAAAGGAGTAAAAAGGCCCTCCAAGGCCAAGCTAAAGAACCTCCAACAAGTTGGCTTCATGATGGCGTAATGGAACATCACCAAAAGGCCATGTCGGTCTATATATGTATCAAGTCATCTTATGTACATGGGAAAATCACTAATAGGTAGCCTGACCCTCATTTTGATCACAAGAATTTTGGTCAACATCTGAAGTAAGAGGAAGTGTGAAATACACTCAAGAAGAACCTCCACCTAAGAAAATAAAAAGGGACTAGAAGACCGAGTTCATTTTGGATCTGTTTGAGGCTACTTTAATGTCACATGTGTGAAGAAGAGAGGCATTATCTACTGCACAAAAAAACTGAGAAAAAATGTAGGCATCTTGTGTAACCAAATTTGGAGAAGGACGAGTCAAAAGGGAAGCCAAGTTAAGCAAGAAGGAGTCCCTATCCTAAGTGAAGGAGTCAAGGGTACTATCTAGAAAGTGAGACTTTCCAAATGTTGCAACTAGGGTTTCTGAATTAGGGTCGAACATTCTGATTTGTCTTAGGAACCGAAACGCTGCATGGTAGTCGAGGAGGAAGAAACAAGGAGTTTGACTATATTTGACTAGAGGGAGAAGATGAAGTTTTATGTCTTGGTATTGGAGTTGAAAATAGGTCAAGGGTATTGTCATTGGTATTCCTCAATTGAAGTCTCTATCAGAAGAAGAATTCATTTGGGTTTTCCTCTCAAGTGGGAGGTTTTGGCCCTGCCTGATCACCTACATTTTGTGTCTCTTACTGTTTATGCATTGGTAGTTGTTTGATGAAGAACAACATTATAATAATCTATGTGAAGAGAAGAATCTAATCAAAGAAGTAAAAATAATTCAAAAATGGTTATCATTAGAATAGAAAACACCTAATTGATATGCCCTATAATTTTCAACACAATATTCTCTTTAAATTACTTCAAACTATTCTTTCAAACTAAATTTATACAGTTTAAAACAATTGCACACCTTTTTCTTGCTTTCAAAACCTCAATATTGAAATTGTTGTATGTTTATAATATCAGATTTCCATGGTCTGAACCTTCATCTTTTGATAGCCCTCTGAGCCTTGTTTCCAGTGCCACGAATCAAACTGAGATTGAATTCCTCATGATAAAGTTATGCCAATTATCCCATGATGACCTCGTTATGGACTCGTATAATATAAAAAACGTATACGGAAGACCATGTCTCACTATTTCAACCTTCATCCCTGAAAATGATACACGACAAACTAAAGCTTGATAAATTTCAATAACTTTTTATGAAATTCAAATCTGATGTGTGTAGAGAAAGTTATAATGATTTTTCCTTGGTCACCTATTTTAGATTCAATTATGGAGCATACAAATACCCTAACTTCTTCGGACCATATCCTAGGAAATATAGCAAACCAAGATCTGAAAGTTGTAGACACAACTCACCAAGATTTTGGCTCCACTTGATCAAAATGTAAGCTTCTTAAGCCTCCTAGTAAAAACGTTAGAGTGAAAATTTCAATATGACCTATTTGAAGTAGCGAAAACCTATAATTGAATGCTCTCATACAAAATGTTATGCAACTGTATCACAAAACATAAGAAAATATTGATCAACGACTTGAAAATCAACCTCTATGAGGGTTAAACCTCATCTACGTCACATAAATCAAGATGTCTTGGATGATTCAAATGGAAATACGTCCTTGGTATATATAGGAGTCTAAAGGGTAACAGTATAATCAGAGCCTATGTAAGAATAATAATGTAAGGGTGCAACAATAACAATAGTGGGCTTCTATGGGGAAAAATAATTACAATATTGCAGTTACTTGGGCAAAACAATAACAAGAAGGGGGCTACACTAGTATTATAAGGACCTAACACTCCTAAACCAGTTGGATGCCCATATTACCATATGCATCTACAAGTCAATTGGATATATGAACCCTCATGCATCTAGATGAAAACTACTCTTTGGAGATGAAAATGGTATCCAACATAGATATAAAGTACACCAAGATACCATCTAGTCCCGGATATAAAATTTGCCAACAAACCGTTCGGTCTCTGATAAAATCCAGATTTCTACAAAAACATGCAAGGAGGAAACTTTGATTAATTTTACTGAGAATTTCTTAAGGTAAGGTATTTTCCTAGAACACCGAATTCCTAGGACAGGAACCAAGTTTTGAAAATCAACGTTTAAATGTATTATGCCATGACCATTGAAGATTTAATGATACCATCAGGCTTGACTTACATACAATCTTGAGTGAAGGAAGAAAACACTCCATAGGCTAGATTACAATGGAAAACCATAAACCATGCTTACTCTATGAAACTCAAGACAATGCAACAATATACAAGTGTGCATAAACCATAGAACTATTTCATCACCCTTAAAATAATCAACCATCAACACTAGTTGAATCCTCACTTAACATATATCACATAGTTAACTTCTTACCATGTGAGATCAGATTCCTTCACTCGTTATGAGAAAGACATGGATTTTTATGATTACTCAAGATGACTATACTCCAGGCCTGTAACAACATGAATCTTAAGCCCTTAGGCTAATTTTAATTATTATTATTTATTATTATTATTATTATATATATAGATAAGATATAGATATAGATATAAGCAACCATCAACACTAGTTGAATCCTCACTTCACATATATCACATAGTTAACTTCTTACCATGTGAGATCAGATTCCTTCACTCGTTATGAGAAAGACATGGATTTTTATGATTACTCATGATATACTCCAGGCCTGTAACAACATGAATTTAAGCCTAAGGTAATTTACTATATTATATATATAATATATATTTATATATATATATATATATATATATAATATATAATAATATATATTTTGGGAAAAATATGTGGTGTTGGTGGTGGGGGGGGTGTGAATTAGTATTGTAAAGCCACTTTAAATTTTTCATTTCATATTTTGATTTACATATGGTACTTTCAAACATTTAACCGACATATGTACGAGACATCAGTAAAGGAAAACAACATATGTCGAGATAACTTACTTTTTATAGATTTCATCATTTGTTCATCTTTAACCAGTGCATCGTTACAACATTATTTATTAATTAAATAGTGGTGAGAAGCAGTAGAACAAATCATCACATATAAGAAACACGATAACACATGAACACCGAGAATTTTAGGTGGAAACCCAATGTGGGAGGAAACCACCGTTATCGTCCTCTCTGCCTTATTCTTTTAATATAAAGGGAAACAAATTACTATATTTTACAAGAGAAGGCTACAACCTTCTCTTGTTCTCCAACACCAACTGGAAGGGAGGTCCAACTCCCTAATATTGTTTACCGACTCCTAAAATAAGGGATCTTCCACACCCTAAAAAAATCTACTAGCTACCATTGGAAGGAATCTTGGTCTCCCTCACCGGAGCATCCAACACTCAACACCTCTTGTGGGCCATGTTTTATAACATTTCATACTAGATCTACCTATCTAAAAATTTCAAACCTGTATGTCCTCCTTTCATCATATTTTCAGACTGCTGCCACTGCCAACATTAAGCCCAAATAAAGTAACAACTCTAAAACCAAATACTAAATCAAATCATCCAATCACTGAACCAACTAAATCACTGTAACATCAAAAAACCAATCACTCAATCTCATCCAACTATTGCAACACAAGCTAATCCATAACATATATAAGCTATTAGATCACACCAATCATTCATCAATAAACGATACAATGTTCACCATCACAGAAACACAATGTTGTTCTTGAAAACCCTAATCAAACATACATTAAAATCTATATTCTACTTTTCTTATGCACACATGCATATATATTCACTTCCTCTATATCATACCTGTGTACAGATCTCAAATCACTGATAACTAAATATGAATCACTATAATACTGAAACAACCACTGCATCATGTACTAAATCAATCATAGATCATTGAACCAATTATAGATCACCACATTGTATCATCATCAATAATCCACACTCCATTCCATAATCAATTCAACTCAATCATTACTGTCGAACAGAGATTATCATGAAAGACAGATCATCAAAAAACAACAATAAACAAAAAAAAACTAATCAAATGTCATGCACAAGCCATATTCCAAAATCCTACTATATATACATGACTTCCAAAAAACATATAAATTTATGTACGTGACTACCACGCATAACATGGGTGTACAAATCTCAATATAAAATAAAATTTCGCATAATTTATATGTAGGCCAAATTTTAGGGCTAATATTCACAGGCGGGCTAATATTCCATGCTTTTTCCAAAAAAAAGGATTCGCTAATTCCCATTTTCTAAAAGGAATTCGCGCAAATGTTTTAGCAAAAAAATATTTTACCCTAAAAATC
Organism: Pinus taeda; assembly: GCA_000404065.3. Classification (NCBI taxonomy): domain Eukaryota; kingdom Viridiplantae; phylum Streptophyta; class Pinopsida; order Pinales; family Pinaceae; genus Pinus; species Pinus taeda. The sequence goes on from APFE030485652.1 coordinate 84,389, forward strand.
TCCAATACTATATATTGTCTAATATAAAATAATTATAAATGTAATCATTTTTAGAAAATTATCATCAAACATTTCAAAATTTGGATATTAGGGACTAGTAATATTCACCAAGGTTGCTAAACTTTAAGAAAAACTTCCATCCGTAAAATTTTCTCTATTTATATGTGACCCTGTAGAGACAAATCCATGTATGGATGCAATCGTTGAGAGGCAAACCAATTTACATATATGAAATCATTGAATCATACTTTCACTATATAACACAACATCTGTCAAACCCAAATCTTGACATACATATTGTTATAGTCTCACATCATTATATGTAAACTCATGTAATCATCATAGATCTATCATTGTTAGTTAAAAACATAAACAGATCAAACATATGTATTCATTTCAAGTCCATCAAATCTGAGCCATCCCCATGTTCTCTAGTGCATCCCTTCTTTGGATAATTTTACACATTAATAACCCATAACTTGCACACCTAACACCTTGATCTCCATCTCCATATTTAGCTTTAGCCTTAGCCAATTCCTTAGGTCAATCCCTTAGTAATGTCGTTAGTATTCTTTGACAGTCTCAAATGATCATTATCGCTCCCATTACTATGGGCCAATACCATGGTAATGGCCCTTGGTATCTAGATTACCATGGTGTAGATTATGTACATGACATTTCATCATGATACCTACATATGTACATGACCTTGATTCTCAGGACCCACTCATACTTTCTCAAACATCACCTTTATCATTCATCTCTCTCTGAACTATCATTCCTTTGTCCATATCACTTGTAAAATCTGTACAATTTGTATAAGAATCATGTTATCATAATTTTGAAATATTTATCATGTAGGTTTCCATGAAGGACAACCCGTTAGCCATAATTCCCTCAATCTCCCCATTTGGACTTGCTGACAACATCTTTGGTGTTTGGTCTTCACCTACAAACACACCTGCAAATACCAATATTTCTCACCAATCATTCTTCTGCACACACCATGCTTCTCTCCCCCTTTGACATCAAGGCCAAAGGGATGATAAATGTTGAAAGAATACTTTGCTCCCATTTTTTAGAGATGATTGTTGTAGGTCTGATCTACTGAATATTAGAATTGCATACTAACCATGTTGCCCCGGAGAATATGTTGAATCTTCTGAAGATATTTAATAGAATGCAAGACTTTATGACTCAACCAAAAAATATCTTTTGTATGACAAATGACTCATTATTATATCAATCACCCAATAGAGTGGGGTTACATATTTGACCCAACATTACTTCAGTTGCCCAAAATAATGGGATTTCATAGAAAGCATGACTTGATCCCCATATCCCACACATGACATAATATTACAATGAATACAACATGGGTCTTTATCATGACCTTTACATCAAGAGACATATATGACACCTATTAAAAAATACAAGAACATCAACCGTGAGGTAGCAAGATGATAATAGTTATCAATGACCATCATTTTCCATATAGAAGTTTGCAACATAAACGTTTGATAGCAACAACATGGAAACTTTCATGAACATCCTCATCATTAACATGTAAGATAAGACAATGTAGCTCCAATATCATCAACCTGTGACCAACTATGTAGTTCCCACAAACATCACCAATCCGTTGTAGTAGTAGCATATCAATAAATGTCCTCTTGACTTCATGTAGTAGGCTTTTTCCACATATAGGGAGAGTTATAATCCATAGAAATAAATATAAATCCGTCATATTATCTCCATGCATCCATCTTCAACATAAATATAACATATACTTCGCTAAGTGTATAAGGTAAAATTATCACACCATAAACAATGCAACTCAAGTAATCATCCATAAGATCACTATCTACAATTCATCCATCATTGATAATCCATGACATAGTGTCAACAATTTGAATATATCTTCTCATCAATGAGATATGCCAACTAGAGTGAGTAAATCATGAACCCATCATCATCAACAAATTGTAGCATAAGATTGTGCAATCAAGCCCTGTTAGTAACTCATATCTTTGATCCCATATCATTAAGATCAACATGCTCTCTTCAGACATAAGAAGAACCACAATCTTGAAGCAACAGTATCAAAAACCATAGGCAACATGTAAATGCATTAATGAAATATGTGGAAAAAAAGAGAGCCTTGAAAATAGCACCATAACCAACATCTTCAATGGACATAGCATATATATCATTCTTCTCAATATTAGTCAGGATTAACCAATTTTCACCAAGTGAAAGTCATCATCCATAAGTTCATCTGACAAAACCATGCATGATTGATAACTCATGACAACATCATATGTATCTTTAGCAGTAACTACATTAAGAACTTATACATTAAAAATGATATGTGCTCATCATAAACATCATCATGAAAAAAGGAATGATTAATAAACCATAATGCCAGCAATGGACCGCTCTAAACTTGTGCCCACTATTCATTGTCAAATTTGTTCATATCCACCTCATTAATCAACAAATCCATCAAAGAACTAGAACAACAGTAACATTTTTCAACAACTCAAGAACTATCATAAAACAATATCACTCATAAGCATCATATGGGCATTATTAATAGTCTACAATAAACCAATATCAATTCTATAATATCAATAACTAACTCATAAACAAATATGAGATACTCCCCCTGAATCTATGCCACTACTTATTCATCACTGAAAAATATAAGTGACTATCTAGATCCAAAACAACATATACACATGAATGAGTAAGTCTCCTCATTCAATAACTACTACATAGGGTTCTTCTACTACAGTGGCACATCCATATAGAGTGGAAAACCGAATGAAAGAAAACTAAATGTTTGTGGGATACAATTGGAATAAACATAGGATTTGGTTTCTTACGGAAATTATATGGCTTAAGTGGGATAAGTATGAAATGAACAAGGAGTGCAAGGTACAACATGTGATAGTGTTGTATGTGGAAGACATGAATCAAATGATAGAGAGATTCATAAAATGAAGACATCTCTTGAAAATGGCTACCTCTTTCTACCACATTTGAACTTATGCTAAAAAGAATAAAATATACATACTCAAATGACAATGGAGTTCCTTAAACGACAATGTTCTCAATTTTGCAAGACTTTGAAGGTTATGATTATGAAATACACCTAACATTTCAATAGAATTTAGATTCATTCTAACATAAAAATTCAATGGTATATAGGTTCATAATCACATTGACTTTAGTTTTATTGATATTGCATGCAATTTTTTTTGTTTTTATATTTGAAATTTTCTATCAGTTCTCCCACATATGGACAAAACCTGATACTTGTAAAATATAGGTGAAAACATAGATGGCATGGTTTTATTTGTTTTTTAGTAAAATATCCATATCCTTGAGGGGCAAACCAAACAAAGACAATTGAGTGACTATGCAATACATCCATCATAAACTTAGGATGTGGTTTCTTATAGTAATTCTCAATTTTGGTTTTTCATTATCAATATATGTTATCATAGTTTCTTCCAAAATGAAAATTATGATGATAAATGGGTGTAAGTATTAAAAAAATATGATGTATAGAGATAAATGCATAGGGACAAGACACTTCTCATGAAGATTACAATTTAAATCACAACGAAATAATAGTGAATGCAATTTATTTTTTAAGACTAATTTAGGGCCTGTGGTTGTAGGGGTAGAAAATCAGTATGGGAGTTCTACAATGTGAAATGTAAGTATGCCAAGGAGATTATTTCCTTCAAGCAGACAAACTATTTCATCTGAGACTAGTGAGGAATCTCACTCACAAAGTAATTTTATTCCTTCAAGTCTTCATTCTACAGGTTTTGTAGTTGAGCCTAAGAGATACTCAATATTGAGAAATCCATCTATGAGGAGTCAACACAAACTTTTTTAAGAAATTTCTGTATTCTCCTTGTAGATTCAAAACATAGGAGGTGATATGATTTTTTAATGTGTGAGAGAACTTATACAGTGGAGTTGTTGTTCAGATAAGGAATATGCTTTAGGCTTTTCCTGATACATCTTTATGTTTTCTAAAGACATGGCAATAAAAATTTTCATCATTGCTTCTATATTTATTAGTAAGAATGATTGAATATGCTAAAACATACAAAATTAAAATTCCCTTATGAAAATATTGAGAGAAGGGAAAACTCTCTATTACCTTTTTGTATTGTTTGTGAATAATTTTTGCATTTGGAGGTGGAAATATATTTCTCAGTTATGTAGTGTGCTTATTATAAAGTATTAGTTTGTTTTGTTTTGTATCTAAATTCAAGAAGTTTATGTTTTACTTTTTCCCTTCCTATTACTATTTATTAGGTGTGTTTGTATCATCAATGTGTTTCATTATTTGCAATCAATATTATATTCATAATTTGGAGAGAGAAAATGAATGTCAGTTCGCCGTTGTGAGGGTGAAAAATAATGATGTGTAGGAGGCATCTAAACATGTATAATCTCTTAGTAGGTAGTTAATTGCCTCAACCTATTCTATAGTTCATCGATTCTATGATCATTTTACAGTCTTTGTTAAAAGATAAACATGCGATTGAGTGCGAGGTATGATCCATTCAAATTTTGATAGATGTTGAAGCTATCCATAACTTTGATTATCCTAGAATATTGATAGATATCAAGTTAAAACCAAAATTAAAAGGAAAACTACATTAGAGACATGGTTGGTTCATGTGTTAGCCGTTCAGGAACTATAAGACATATTTGAGAGACAAAGTTGTCTTCTAGAAACAAATGCAATCCCTTCTAACACAAAGATGAATGTCTTGAAATTTTCTATGAAGTATTGATTGAAATAGTGGTTACAACTCCATAGAGATAAGTTAGATTACTGCCATAATTGAAACACAAATTCTTGCTAGTCCATTGAATTCCTAGACTAACATCACCAAGACAAATACCCTTAACATGAGTTAAGAGAGGTTTGCATTGCTGCCGTATGTGAGACACAACTTCTGGCTAGTCCAATAAATTCCTAAACCAATATCCTAAAAATAAATATCCTCAATATGAGTTAACAGATGTATACGAAAGGGGTTCCATCTATTTATAATCCACGTATTTGGCCCAACGTTGGATAAATAACGAGAATAATCAACTATGAGTGTTGCAGGGGTTTCGATATGTATCATGAGAAGCGTTATCAGAACTACCACCTTGAAGTGAGGTTTATTTTCCTATAGTCATTGTTCAAGGAGCATAACTCTGCATGTCAAAGGCACTTTATAGGACAAATACACCTAAGCTTCTTAAAAAAAATGTGTCTTTTTCCTTTGTAAAATGATGAAACCCTTCAATGAATTAACTAAGCACAATTAAATAATTCTATCATAAAGAATGCATTGTTGCTCACAATTGACGATATATTTAATCAAATGAGGTGTCATCATATAGTCTTTAAATTCTATTACACATATCAGATAAGAAACAAGGATGAAGAAGTTTAGGATGGAAGGTTCTAAGATAATGATCTAGATGATGCCAAGGAGGACCAAGATTATGCAAAGGGGGAGGTTTATGGCTTAGAATATTATCTTGAACAACTATTTTCAAAGCAACAAGAAGTAGAGGCAAATCGAGCACACTATCACCAAGATGCTCACATTCTCATGTTTTATTTGCGGTAAATATCAATGTTATTTATCTATATTAATATTATTTTCTATTAATTATCATTTTCTGTTGTTCTTTGAAGTTATATACTTTTAGTATGGAGGGTTCTGGGATAATTATACTCACTGGCTTATGGGTTTGTTTTTGTTTTTTATAGCTAAGGTAGATACATTCTTAGAGCACTTACATAGATGGAGAAGAAAGGTTGATGGGATAGTTGAGAATTTTTGGGCTCATAATAAGTCTATAAACCTTTTTGTGTGCATAATATTTCAATATGAGTAAAACCTGATATTTAATTATATGTAAAGTGAGAAAAGTATTTTCAATATAAAATGCTCATACAATGCATATACTTTTTCATTGTGTTCGGTAATGCTTGGGGGAAGTATCAGTATGAAAAGTATGGGGAACGCTGAGCTTCAGGAAAAAAATAGTAGCTCAAGGTTGAGTTTACAAAATTTTTAAGTTGAGCTTCAGTGTTGGTACCAAAGAGACGATCCTGAAAACTTCAGGTTGTTACTTGTCATCTAGCAGTAGCCCTGTGGCAGGGCTACTACTCATATCAATATAAAAGGTAACCTTTTGCAATGCCTATCCACTCTCCTTCATGTTTTATCAAGGAAGGATGTCTACAGTTACTATAGGTTAATACATACATTATCACATTACTTCCAAACTAATGTTTTTGAATTCAATTTTATTGCGTTGTTTCCTTTTTATTGGGTGTATTACAGACTATCCCTTTCCTAGGTTTCCAAAACAAATCTCTTACATGTTTCCGAAAAATGTTTTTTATGAAGCTTGTATTTCTTGAGTATTTATGTTGTAGATAAATGGCACCCACATTTCTACCTTATATACCATCAATCACAATTTCAATCAAGTGGGTGCAACTTCCTAGTATTATCAAATCATCAAGATAGATAATAATAATCACAATTTCATCACCCATTGTTTTAATACAAAACATTAGGTCCATCGAGTCTAGCATGGGTGGTTAAGAGGTGAAGGTGTTATCCTCAAAACCCAAGTTCAAAACTCTCTTATGACATGTTTTACTTAATGGACTAATTAGGGCTAGAAAGGTACCATCAATTGCACTCTCACTTAAATTATCATTGGTGCAACGATAGTTTTCCAAACATTTTAAGCTCAAGGGGTTAGCTCAATTTGTTGTTTCCAATGTTTCTAAGCATTTGGTTAGTTATATGCCAAAAGGCATCTAACTCGAATCCCCTAAGTTAGGCACACTAGACTATGCTAATGATTTTAGTAGGAATGCAAATCCACAAATGCGGGGAAGCATCACTTGGATTTCATGGCAAGGTTTTCCTTGTAAAAAGAAAATAAGCAAATTTAGAATTTCGTTTCTTTTTTTGAAGCTACTAGCTCTAACATACTCATTTAACTTTGGATATCATGCATGGGTGGTTATATAAGGATTTGGCTAACATGAATTCCAAAGTTTTGTTTTCCTTTTGCCACAAAATCTATGTGGTTGCTCCACACATTAATAATGTTCTTGTTGTCTATTTGGTGGACTTTCTACCTAATATAGGCTACTAAAGCCAACACAACTATGATTTTTACCTTTTTTTGTGCTAATGGTTTTTCAAAGTAGACACCCTTATGTATGAATTCTTTTGTAACCAACGTCACTCTATGCTTGTCAATCTTTTCTTCTGCTTTGAATCTTGTCCTATAGAACCATTTAAAACTAATCATTTGCTTCGCTAGAGGCAATTCAACTAATTTTCAAAGTTCCATTATTCATTAAAGAAACATAATTCGTCTTGATTGCATAAAATACAAATATGATTTATGGCTCAACTATAATGATCATCAAAGCATCCTTGGATGTGTTTGTAGTGTCATTTCAATTTTTTTATTCTTGGTACTAACTCCATTTCCTCCCTCTTCTCTTCTTCTTTTTTGTTTTTTCCTTCATATATAGGAAAAGTTGCTTTGTTGCATTTTTTAGATATAAAAGGCATTTCAAAAAATCCTTCAAATTTACTCCCTCATCTTCTTCTAGAGCTTCCTCCAATCTTGCTTCATTTTGTGCCAAATATTCAAATTGTTTTTTATTTATTTTTTATTCAAAATATGCATTCCTACTAAGAATCATCTTTCCATGAATGGGATCATATAGTTTGTAGCCTATTGATTAAAAAAAAAAGGTAACAGAGGCACATTTTTTGCTTTTACTTTCCACTTTATGCCTAGTCTGAATAGGAACATGCACATAACTGGTTCAACCAAAATTTCTAAAACAATCTAACATGAATTTGTGGACTATTCATATTCCTTAAATTCTCTTTGCTTCCATCCCCTCTGCAGAACTATTGTTAATCAAGAAAACCATTGTTTGTACTATTGCTTCCCAAAAAAACAATAACATATTGCACCCTTCATCATTCAACACCTATACTTCCATTCTACACTACATTTTATTATTTGTTGTAAGAATATGTAAGCTACCGCTTATTTCCATCTCTTTTATGAAGTTAAAAAATTCCTTTGAAAGGAATTATCCTTCCCCAAATGTTTTAATAACCTTGATTTTCTTTCCCCTTTCCTTCTAAATCAAGGATATAAAAATCTTCAGAATATCAAACACCTATAAATTATATTGTTGATTACACCTATGTCTTCTTGAAAAACCACTAATAACTATCAAAATGTATTATGCATCATCTAATGGTTAATGTTTCGTAGGAATGTATGAATTAGCATGTACTACATACTAGTTCAAGTACCTACGTGGTTCTTATTCCTTCTCCAAATTTTTCATAACCTTGTTTCCTAGCTAAGTTGGCTTCACGTACTCCTTTTCTTTCAAGATGTTAGGCGAATGGCCAAGTGTCCTAAAATTTAGAATTGAACTTAGAATTGGCCAAGGATTAGACTGAACTCAGACAAGAATCAGTCGGAGACTCTTTTTATCGCCATACCTATCATGCCACAATTAATATGCTTCTTTTTATCAACCACGATGCATGTTTCTTTACTATAATTTCTTTGAACATGTTAAGAGAATTTTACTATTCTCCAGTAATCACATGATTATGTTTGTCCTTTATTAAATACTTTTTTTTTATTGAAAACAACAAGGGTTCCCTTTTTCATTTTGTCAATTTAGATGAACTTCTAGTTCAAAACTAGAAAAAATAGCACATTCTTGATATTTTTAACATTATCATCAACCATCCTTGTGGGCACTATTCGTCTTCCCTATACATCATGAGTTTTATAGTCTCAGGGTTCCACTACCTCATTTTCTATCATCAAACTTTAAATAGTACTCATTGGAAGGCATGTGCTTGGAAGTTAGATCCCAAGAACTCTAAATCATAAGGAATATTTTTCAGGGTATCCACAGAGAGAAAGTATTTTACTCCTGTTTGGTTGTCTTTATAATCAACATAATTCCTTGTGTCTTTTAACTATGACAAAACCAAAATTATAAATATATATGCTCTTAAAGTACTCATTTTTGGTGTGTCCAAGTTTGTACAATGATCATAAGATTTCATTCTTGTTTTTTTACTAGAATTGTAATGAAAAACAAATTTTGTGTCCCCAATATTCTGCCTTCCATAATTCTAAATAACAACCCAAATTTTTCTCTATTCTTGCCTTTTATGTGCATGTCCACCAAGTTTGGCTACAAATTGCTTATACACATTCCTCTCATCAATTTGTTTTCATATTTTCTTCCTAGAAGACCATACAAAACACCTTATAAAACAGTAGTACAGTTCTCCTGGACACAACACATAGAGAGTCAACAAACACATTATATGCCCTTGGAAAATTGTTTAATAACATCAAAAAATAGTTTGCATTTAATATTTCAAACCCATAACATGTTGATTTTAAATCATTTTTATAGAGAGTCTTCAAAGATTCGAAGTAGTCTCTAAGAAACATTATTCTTACCTCATTTGATGTCTCCCATGGAGGCTTCATTTTATTCCATTCATCACTGGAAATTCCAATGCTTTGTATATGACAATTTTTTTATCAATCACTCCAAGGAAATGATCAATAATTCATCCTTTTTTTTCTATTGGTATTCTCTTGCCACTGATTTTGATTGTGCTTCCTAGCTTGTTACAAGTTACCAAAAGCCCTTATATTATAAGAGGGATTGCATTTATATTTCCATTCAGGGTATCTTTTCTAATCTAATATATGGGAATATAGTAACACAAAGTTATGTATTCCTGAAACTTTCCTTCAACTATGTTAAAAGTACTTTCACCACACTCTACTCATGCTCACTGATGCACAATCACTTCTATAGAAAATTTTCATCAAAATGACAACATTCGCTTATGTTGCTATGCATTTTCATTTTTTCCACAACCCTCATATTTTTGAAGTAGGCATACATTTATGCCCATCAATGATGTTTCTGCCTCACTTAAACTCATTCAATTTACATGGGTTCTATTTGAGAAGTGTTCTAGATGTTGTTATTGCATTTTAACATATGCAATAATTAATCTATTGTTTTCACATTCTTTAGTTTGTACAGGAATGAAACCTCACTTTAGCTCATCAAAGACTAATGAATAATTTAATATTTAATAGATGTGTCATAAGGTTAAATTTCAAGCTAAACCGTTAATTTTAAAAATACAACTATTGCTCACAACCAAAACTATTACTCATGCATTGTGTGAACTTCCATGTTTAACTTTCTTTCAAGGTATATGGCATTCTCCAATGATTTTTCCTCTTCTTTAGATTTACACAGTCAATGTCGCCAAACTTTCATCACTAATACCTAAGAAAATTTCACACTGCAAAATTCAAATTTCTATGTTTATGTCCCATGATAAGAAAATATTTGGATTTTGTTGTCCAAGATTTGATACAATATGATTGTCCACAAATTGGTTCCTGCACTATAGAGTGTAGAAATTTCTACCATCCACAAAATTTACAAATTTCACCTCTTAACTAGAGGCTTCATGGATATTGACCTTGTGAATTTTTTTTTCTTGATTGTTGTTAAGGAATATAAACCAAAAAATGAACGCACTATATTTTATTTTTTAAAAGCTCAAATCCACTAGGCAATTCAAGACGAAATATACCAATGTGTTCCAATTGATAAATGGCTTCAATACTCAGAGCTTTGTAACTGATGTTGGATTTATTAGATTAGATATTGCAGGTGGCTATACCTCTTGGAAGAGTGAGATCATTAAACCCATGTGTGACTATGAACAATCCATTAGAGAAATATATACATATCTATCCTGTAGACGATCATGAATTCTAGTTCACGAGTTTCATTAATTATCAGAAGTCCTTCAAACATCTTCAAAGAATAGTGACATATTACTGGTTATCAGAGTGTATGTCAAGAGGATTTTTTAGAGGCTCTTCAATGTGAAAATCATTATGAGGCAAAAAATGTGTCCTTTTAGGTTAAAATACAATATAGATTGAAAGTTAACCTTTATACAACACAAAAATTCTTGAATGTCTTGACATTTTCTATGAATCATTGATTGGATTAGTGGAAAGAAATCCATAGAGCTAAGATGGATTTTTACCATAAGTCAAACAAAAATTCTTTCTAGTCCATGGAATTCCTAAACCAACATCATCAAGACAAATCAACTCAACATGTGTTAAAGGATATTTGCTTTGTTTCCCTAGGTGAGACCAGACTTTTTTCTAATCCAATAAATTTCCAAAAGAATATCCTAAAAATAAATATCTTAAATATGAGTTAAAAGATGTTTACAAAATGGATTTGAGCTATTTTTAACACATGTATTTGGCCCAACATTTGATAAAGAACCAAAATAATTAACTATGAGCCTTGAAGGGGTTTCCCTATGTATCATGAGAATCATAACCATGACTACCACCTTGTATTGAGGTTGATTTTTCTATAGTCATTGTTCAAGGAGCACAACTATACATGTCAAACACACTTTATAGGATTGGTAAGCCTAAGCTTCTTAAACTAAATGTTGCAAATGCTTTATTGGTTGTAAGTTTATGTTTTTTTAAATATTTGAGAGTAAGAATTTTACCTTATGTCTAATTTAGTCTTTGTCATAGTTAACAAATTACTAACAAATACATGGATATCGTGCTTGATATATATATTTATTATAATATATATTATATGGTCTATAGGCGATTTTTTGTAGTTTGTTAGGACCTAATTAATGTTAATTTTCTCTTGTCTCAATAGGAATCACTTGAGTTGATGTGATATTAGTGAAGCTTCAACCATGCAGGTTGTTAATGGGATGTATGGAATAAATCCAAGCCAATGTCGGCTGGAAGAAAATAAAGAGAAACTTTAACATCCAGGTGCTCCTTTGTCTAGACTCGGAACCCCTCTTTAATATCAAAGAGGATAAGGCAATTCAATACATAAAATGTTTAAAGCTAAGTATGATTTCCAACATTGTAAGAATGAACAATCTTAAGGATTTAAGTCATGAATTTTGCAAGCTCAATGAGCCACTCATGTTCCCTTTCAAATAATAGTAAATAGAGATTTATTAGGAGAAATATCTTAACTGATGTAGTTGAAAAGCTTCCATAAAAAAACTCAACTAGACAAAGGCATATTACAACATGAAATTAAGAGGAATGGTGTTGTAATGGGAATTGAGAAATTCAAACAAAAACAAAAATGGAAGTTGAAGCATAATGCTTCTAATACAGGCATATGTTTTCAAATCATTTCTTGTGAATTAATTTCCACTTGATAACTCTTTTAGGTGTACTTTTGCACTTATCCATGAGTTTATACACTTCTTACCTTTTTCTTCAAATGTGTTCTATCATTTTCGTCATTTTTCAAATAATAATAAAATTATGTTATCTTCAGTTGTATCATAGTGACCTCTTCAAACTTTGCAGTGAAGAGCAATGTGGGGAGAGGAAAGTGTGAGAATGAAGTACATATTATCTTTTTGTCTTGTAGTGCTAGGTTTGTTGGTGAGTTCAAGGGTATTTTAGAGTTAGGGTATCACACTAAAGGACTTAGAGTAGCTAGGGTGTGTGATAGACCCTAGAGGATAGTGAAGCATTCTCCATATAGATCTTGTGAGAGAAGAAGACTATGGTTTTAGAAACCTAGGTGTTACTTGATATCTTTGGTTGAGGAAAAAAGGAGACATTTAAGACAGTCGTGGGAGAGAAGGACTTTTTCAGTGTTGATGCTAACTTGTTGTGGATCTTTAACAAAAATTTTACTTCATATGCTTGATTGAGGAGAAGAGGATGTATCTATGACACTTGTCGAAGAAAAGTGTTAATGCCAAGGAGGACTTGCCAATGTTGATGCTAGCTTTTTTTGGATCTTTTGTCATGGATACGGTTTTCATGGTTTTTCCCATGTAGGGTTTGGAGAGATAGAGTGTAACACCCTCCTCCCATATTTACCCAAGTTAACTAATCTTCTAGGGTAAAAATATGATGAAAGGCTACTATGATATGATTCAAATCCCCATGTAGAGTTAAGGAAGTGGAATTGACAGAAGAAAACCATCTTGACTTTCTACACATGCTACATAACCTCCAAGAGCTAATCTACCACTCCAGCTGACAAACCCTAAGGCAATACAACATCTTACTAACCTAGAGCCTCAGTGGGACCCATCACATGGGCATGTGTGTGATTAGGGTCCTCCAGTAGGTCTCACAACAAGGGCATACGAGCAACTGGGGTCTTTTTCAGCTAGTTTAGAGCACATTGCCCCAAAATATGTGCCACTTTTTCAAGGCTAAGACTCAAGCCACCACCAAAAACTTCATGAAACATCTAGAAATGAAAAGTGACATTGAAACAATGATACAAATGAAAATACTTGAAAAATAGCTTGAATGGACCCCTACTATCCATGACATGCATTTCATCAAGCATATCACAAGTATGCATTCTATAGGTCATAAAAACAAATCTTAGCATAGGGGTTTTATAATTGTTTGAGAACATATAATAAGCATTGATTACTTATCACATTAGCTACATTATCATATATTAGGTCACATATTAATTGTTCATTAATTTAAAATCAAAACTTGATGAGTTCCATACATCATCACTATCATAAAACATGATCATAACCAACATATAAACCACATAAATAATAATGATACAACAACCATAGAATAGACATTTAAACCAATATATTTACACATAAAATACCAAGGAGAATGAAATCTTATCAATGAATGCATAGGTTGACCAAGTATTGGGATTTCCAGGAACCACCCGACCATAGACTAGCATGAACCAACTCTTTCATTTAGTCAGTCACCCCGGTGCCATATTCCAAGCATGAATGTGGGATCTCATGGAACACATCAAACAAAAACAAACCGATGCTTACTTAGGAAAAACCAGCTCAACCCTCAACCAGTGATTCAACCTCATTGTTAGACATCACTAACCATCACCGAATTTGTCTCTACCCAAGCTCTCGGGTGATGCATAGTGTTAATTCTAAATAAGGCTCCAAGACTAGTAACTCAACCCACAAATGATGTCAAGATCCAAAGCATTTGTCCAACGAAGGCTCTAGGACTAGTAACTCAACTGAGCAAGGGTTTTAGAGCTTTCTTCCAACCAATTCTCTAGGACCAATAACTCACTCGAAGTTGTTACAAGGCTCTTGAGCATTTGTCCAACCAAGGATTTAAGAAATATGAACTCAAGCCACAACAAAAGGAACATGAGAACCAACCAGAAAACCAATGTAAAACCCACAACACCATGGATATCCAGGAAATGTTAAGCCTAGGAAAAACCATTGTCAATCTAGGCATTCCTCCATGCCAATGGTAGATCGTAACTTAAGAAACCACATACATATGTCATACATGCAAAAAATAGTAAGGAAATCATACATGCGACTTAGTACCTATAAGTAAAACCTGTTATAGTTGTTGAGTCTGATCTTCTCTTGTGCTTTCCCACTTTTTCTTTTCCTTCGTGCTCCAAAGCTCCAAGTATGCCACACTCCTCCAAGAGTTCTCCAACAAAACTCAAAGTGTCCAAGAGTATGAGAGAGAGAGAATAGAGAGAGAGCTTCAAAACTGAACTGACAAAAGTCTATAAACTAATCCTTAGAAGCCTTTTTATTAATGAGGCCTCGATTTTCTTCATTTTCCATTATTTTACTTCATTTTCCTCTTCCCATGCAACCTGTGACCATTCACCTTACTTTTATCCTAATTTCCTTTATTTTCATAAATAAAATGCCAATTAATTCATAATGCCTTTCAAAAGACTTTTCCATTTCCTTTGCCAATTTCCTTAGCCATTAATTAATCACAAGTCATCCCCATCACTATGTTTTCTACGAACATTCATCTTCGAATACGTGTCCCATCACCATGGTTATTATTTTTGCTTTATTAACTTTATTACAAGGAGTTTTCACTAGGGTTGTTACGAAATCCTCCCCCTTGGGGGAACACCGTCCTCGGTGTTCAACGACACCTACAATAAAGAAAACCGGTGTAAGCAAAACGTACTATCCATGGAGCTTTATAACTTAGCATGTTACAATATTTAAAATGATCAGCCTACTGGGAAACAAACATATACCAAAAAATATGCCAAAACATTCACTCAACCAAAAAAAAGAGAAGGATACATATCTCACATCTGATCTGCATCTCCCATGTCGCTTCGTTGGGCCCAAAGTTCTTCCACTACACTTTAGCTTGCTCGATTTCTCGGTTCCAAAGCATGAGCATATTTCTATGTAAAATGCACTGAAATATTAACTAGAATTCTCCTTCTGGATCCACCTACAATATAGACGAGTCAATCATATAATCAAAATATTTAACATACTTATTAAGCAATGACACATGGAAAACATAATGGACTTTCACTATTCGAGGCACTGCAACTCAATAAGCTATTGGTCCAATCCTCTCAAGAATCTTGAAAGGTCCATAAAATTGAGGTTCCAACTTGGCACATGATCCAATCCTCAAGGATCTCTTCTTGGGCTTGATACACAAGGACACCTATTCCCCATTAGGAAACTCCTTAACCAACTTGTTCTGGTCTACATAAATTTTATGCCTATCTTGCGTTGCCTTCAGATTCTTCTCGATTACCTACATTTCCTATTCTATCTCTACCAACATGTCTGTCCAATCAATTCCTTGTTAACTATATCATTCCAAATGATAGGAGCATTATAAATCTGCCCATACAATTCCTAAAATGGACCCATCCTCAAGGATTCCTGGTAGCCATTTCTGTAAGCGAACTCAACCAGTGTAAGATACTCTTCCCACATCTGCTATTGATGCATCAAATACATCATTAACATATCTTCCAATATCCTCTTGACCCTCCCTGTCTTTCCATCTTTATGTCCATCTCTCTATGGATGATAAGTTACGCTGAAGGCCAACTCTATACCCAAACCTGCAAATAACTCTTTCCAAAACCTAGAAGTGGGCTTGGCATCCCTGTCTGACATAATATTCTTCAATACACCATGCAACTTCACTACATCTCTGACGAATACCTATGCTACATCATTAGATGAATATGTAGACCTCACTAGAATGAAGTGTGCTACCTTTGTCAACCAATCCACCATAACCATGATGCAATCATTTTTTCTAAATTTCCTCAGAAAACCTATGATAAATTCCATGGAAATGACCTCCCACTTCCACTGTAGAATCGCAATCGGCTATAGCAGTCCATGTGGATTATTAAACTATGCCTTTAGCGACCGATAATCCAAGCATCCTCCAAAAAACTCTGCCATGTCCTTTTTCATATTCGACCAATAATAAAAATTCTTCACTACTGTCAACTTCTTTTGATAATCTGGATGATCTGAATACAACTTAGCATGAAATTCCATCAATATAAGCTTCTTGAGCTCACTTTTGTCTGGCACATATATCCTGTCCTAAAATCTGACCAAGCCATTTGATGTAAAATGATACTCTATATCTCGCATACCGCCTGAACCTATACATGTACCTGTACTTGTACACTATTGTAACCTGCACATAAGCTCCCTATACCTGTCATCTTACTCACCTGCCTACAAGATCCAATCCTGCAAATTTGTCCCATAAGAACTCATAGCTGCTATATGATTTAGTTATATCTGCTGCTAAGAACATCTATAGCTCTATTCTATTTACCTTTAATCTAACTGATACTGAATTCAAACTCACTAATTGTTTCCAACCATCTAGCTTACTCGAAATTCAAATCCGGTTGGTCAAATAGATACCTCAATCTATTGTGGTCACTCGTCAATATGAATCACCTGCTAAGAAGATAGTTCCTCTGCGTATTGACGACATGGATGCTCGATTTAAACTCAAGATGACTTGTCAAATAATTATGCTCATGCTCATTCAATTTCCTTGATTCAAAGTGTACTACCTATCCTTCCTATAAAAGGACTCCACCAAGTCCTCTCTTGCAAGAATCTATACATGCCATAAATTCTTTGTCCTGATATATAATGTTTAAAACTAGATCATTTTTCAATAGTTGCTTCAATTGCTCAAAACTTGTTACACATTCCACTGTCCATTCAAATGTAACACCCCCTCCCAGGTGTACCCAACGTAACCATGCCAACTGGGGTAAACATGAGGAGAGATACTACTATAATTAGATTTGACCTCCTATTTCACCTTAAGGAAGTGGAATCGATGGAACATCACATATAGCCATCCAACATCATCAATAGAACCCTGAGGAGACAAGTTAGCTACTCATACATCCTGTCCCTCGGTCCCCCTACTATTTTGCAACTCTTAGGCCATAGTCACTCCAATGCAATGGGCAAGGGAGCAACCAAAAACCTAAATTCGCTCTCACATGCCTGCCTACCAGTGACTGTGGACTAGAATTTCCAGTTCTATTCCAGCCATCCTGAGATTTAAGCGACATTTCTAGACCAAAATACTAGCCTCTGCACATAAGTTATCGTAACTTCCATAATTCATTAAAAACATAATGAGAATGTTGATCAATCAAAACTCACTCTTAGGATGAGGCTTGAGCATCGCCAACCGACACTGACATTCTATCAAACACTTGGTATAAATGCAACTTATAGGTCTAGAATACAAGAAAAACCATAAATGACTGAAAAAAATTATGAAACATAACCAAAAGGATCACCTCCTTCTCCATTGAACTACTACATCATCAATTAGGTTTTTCATCCATCCATTTAACAATTACAAGCAAATATATGAAATAACTATGACATGAACGAGTGATTCAACCATGCTTATAACCAGCATAAAGCCATATAAATATCACACATATGACAACCATTAAATCCACACATAAATCAATGAAAAAGTAAGAGAAATTATCTTTTATTAATCATAGGAAAATCTGACCAAGTTTAGGACTTCCACGTAGCACCCGACCATAGGCATGTTTGATCCAAATCTCTCTTTCAGCTAGTCACCCCCATGCCATATTCCAAGCATGAATGTGGGATTTCATAGAAAAACCAATCCAAAACAACCAAGGGAATACAGGTGTTAAACAACCTCCATCCTCATCAAATTGTGATCGCACTAACACTAGTTCTCTGATGACAACCGAACAAAACTTGGAATTCCATCTAGATTCCATCATTATCCTTGAGGAATTTTCTATCTCCTTGTCTCTTAGGATGTACCACAATCCAAATTTGGATCACTAGGCCCTAAACAGAGACTTATCCCTCAAGCTTTACCATGTATCCCACCAAAACCGGTCAAGGGATTCCTAGGCCTTTGGGAATGAACCTTGAGATCACCTCCGCCTTAGATTCCAAAATCCATCTTGCAATTATAAAGCTAAAAAATTGGAATAACATCCCAACATACCATGGAATTTGGAAAAAGGCGAGGCTAGGCTAAAAATCCACTATCATAACTCAAGAATGTCATGCTTCCAACAACAAGAGAACCATACACAACATGCAAATCCATGCACGTCCAAACCATCTAGGAAATCACACATTGAAAAGGTTACCTACAAGTATTTGTGTTCAAGTTTCTTGATCCTTCTTTTATTTCCTTGATCCTTGCCTTCTTTTCCTTTCCTTTCCTTGCTTTTCATTTCGTTGCTCTCAACTAGAGTGCTCTAAGAAAACTCTAAGTGACCAAGAGAGTGAGAGAGAGAGAATAATGAGAGAGCTCCAAACTTGAACTGAAAAAAGTCATGAAGTGATCCTTAGAAGTCTTTTTATGCATGAGGCCTCTAATTTCTTCATTTTACATTATTTCCCTTCAATTTACCCCTCACATGCAACCTGTGACCTTTCACCTTATGTTTCTCCTAATTTCCTTTATTTTCATAAATAAATGTGCCAAAAATCCCTTTTTTCCTTTCAATGCCTTTTCCTTATCCTTTTTCAATTTTCCTTAGCCAAAAAACACATGCAGTGATGCCTACTAAGATATATTTTCCCAACATTCACCTTGGAACAAGTGTCCCTTAACCGCGGTTTTATTTTTCCTTTATTAACTTTCATTACATGAACTTTTCACAAGGGGTGTTATAGAACGTTCCCCTTTGGGGAACACCATGCTCGATATTAAAGCACACCAAGACCTTAGCAGAACCACTGAAAACAAAACATATTGCCTATGGGGCTTTATAACTTAGCTCATTGAAGTATTTACAACGAAAGACTTGCTCAAAAGAAAAACATCATGAAAACATGACAATATAGTAACCATACAACTTATTGGAGCTTTATAACATAGTTCACGGAGGTATTTACATCCATATACATATACATATACCAAAAAATCAAAAAAACTTATGCCAAACATAAACCAATATCAAACCAATACTTCTTTGCCTGAACCAGCAAATAATGAAGGATATAGGGTCTGCATCTATGGATATGTTCCCGAGCATTAGATATTTCCATTACAATATTCATTGAGGCTCCAAATGGAACTCTCCTTCTTGCTCCACCTGTAATACAAACCAATCAATAACATTATCAACATTATTTATATACTTTTTAAGCAATGAAATATGGAAAACATCATGGAATTTCAATATTGGAGCCAATGCAAGTTGGTATGCCATTGGTCCAATCCTCTCAAGGATTTCAAAAGGCCCGCAATATCATGGTGCCAGCTTGGCACATGAACCAATCCTCAAAGAGATTTTCTTAGGCTTGATGCGCAAATACATATGGTCCCCAACCTAAAACTCTTTCAACACCTTGTGCTGATCTCCATAAATCTTATGTCTATCTCATTCTGCCTTTAGATTATTCTTTATAACTTGCATTTCCTGCTCCATTTCCACCAACATATTTGGTCCAATAAGTACCATGTTCATTGGGTCACTCCAGCTGATGGGAGTGTTACAACTCCATCTATAGAATTCCACGAAAGGACTCATGCTCAACGACTCTTGATAACCATTATTGTATGCAAACTCCACCACTAGAAGATACTCCTCCCATTTCCTTTGGTGGTGCATCACATACATCCTCAGCATATCTTCCAGGATCCTATTGACACTCTTTGTCTAACCATCTATTTGCGAATGATAAGTTGTGTTGAACACCAACTGTGTACCTAAGCTTGCAAATAGCTCCTTCCAAAATTTGGAAGTGAAATTTGCATTCCTATCCCAAAAAAATCCTCTTTGGAACACCATGTAGTCTCACTGTCTCTTTGATTAACACCTATGCTACCTCACTGACTAAATATAAAGTCTTCACCAGAATGAATTGAGCTACCTTGCTCAACCTGTCAACCAAGAGCATAATAGAATCATGCTACTTCACTATCCTTGCAAGACCCGTGATGAAATCCATGGAAATGATGTCCCATTTCCATTTCGAAATCGCAATAGGCTATATTAAACCAGTTGCGTGCTCACATTCCACCTTTACTTTCTCACTGTCTAAACATCTAGCTAGAAACTCTACCACTTCCTTCTTCCGATTGGGCCAATAGTAAAACTTCCTCATCACCGTCAATGTTTTCTGATATCCTAGATGATGTGAATATGGTTTCACATGAAACTCTGTAAAGATAATGTTATTGAGCTCACTGCAATTCGACACATAGATCCTATCTAGAAATCTCACCAAGTCATCTACCAGGAGACAATAGTTTTCATCCTGATCACTCATACCTATACTTGTACTTTGTTATAATTGTGCATCATATCCATGTATTTGTCATCATGTTGTCCTACTTGCAAGATCCTCTCTTGTAACTTTGTCCCATAGGACCTTATAGCTGCTATATGATTTACCGTTACCTTCCTTCTAAGAGCATATACAACTCGACTCTCCTTCAATTTTATGTATTTGATCTTGAAGTCAAATTCACTAAGGGTAGCCAACCATCTAGCTTGCTTGGCCTTTAGATTCAGCTAGTCAAACAAATACCTCAACCCACTATGATGGCTCATCAATGTAAACCACCTTCCAAGAAGATAATGTCTCCATGTGTTCAATGAATTTATAATTGTTGCTAGCTCAAGATCATCTGTTGGATAGTTCTGCTCATGCTCATTCAGCTTCTGTGACTTGTGGTCCTTCTTTCACCCATCTCCCCTCTTGCAAGCATCTTTGCACCCTACAAACTCCTTGTCTTGATCCACAATATTTAACATTGATGTATGTGGCAACAACTGCTTAGGCTACTCAAAACTATCTTCACATTCCATCGTTCATTCAAACTTCTTACCTTTTTGTTGCAATGATGTGATAGGATATGCAATGTGTGGGAATTTCTTGGTGAACCTCCTCTAGTAACCTTCCAATCTCATGAATGATATCACCTAATCTACATTCTTAGGATTTTCCCACTCCATGATGGCCCTTATCTTCTTTGAATCTACTACTATGTCTTCCTTGGATACAACATGTCCCAATTAGTGTACCTTAGTCTGAAAGAAGATCCACTTGCTAGGTTTAGCATACAATTGATTCTCTCTTAGAAATGTCAACATTGCTACTAAATGTTTAGCATGTTCTTCGTCATTACTAGAATATACCAGTATGTCATCAATGAATAAAATAATAAACTTGTCTAAATAAGCATGCATCACAGTATTAATAAAACACATGAATGTAGCTGGAGCATTAGTTAAACTGAATGGAACAACAATAAACTCATAGTACCCATACCTGGTCCTGAACAAAGTCTTGAAGATATGCTCTTCCTTGATACATACCTGATGATATCCCAGTCTCAAGTCTATCTTAGAGAACATTTCTCCTCCCTTTTGGGTGATCAAACAAATCATCAATCATGTGTAATGGGTACCTGTTCTTGATCATTACCTTGTTCAGCTTCCTGTAATCATTGCAAAATCTAAGAGTGTCATCTTTCCTCTTAAAAAACAACACTGGTGCGCCCCAAGGGGATACACTCAGTCTGATGTATCCTTTGTCCAATATTTTCTTCAATGACAAGTTCAGCTAAACCAACTCAGTAGTGCTAATCCTTTAAGGTGCTTTTGATGATGGCACTGCCCCTGGAACTAGCTCAATAGAAAATTTTACCTCCTTGTGATGTCGCAACTCTGAAAATTCCTCTAGAAAGACATCCAGAAACTACTGCAAAATTGGGTACCTACTCAACACATCAACATCCTCAACCTCCATCCCCTTGTGACCGGAAATGTGTAATGGAAACATCACACAACCTTTTCTACAGCTACACTTAGTCTACATAGTGGTAACCATCATAACTGATCTAGGATTCTTCTTTCCGTACAAATTCCTCTTTTCCCCATTATCATCCACACACTCAATGGCCTTGTCAAAACAATCCACTTTGGCTTTTTTAAGGTATAGCCAATCCATACTAAAAAGAATTCTATAGATCCCAGTGGAAATACATTCAAATGCGCTAATATAGGCATACCATTTAACTCAAATGCATAATCTCTTACCCAATGTTGGACTCGCTTCTTTGTACTAGTAGCCAATTGCACCAACCAATATTCTACATGCACTTCTTTTCTCAAACCACACTCATCCACTGGGTCAAGATTAATATAACTATAGTTAGATCTAGGATCAATCAAAATAGAAACAACTTGATCACAAAGCTTACCGTTCATCTCAATGATAAATCCCTAATGATCTTCCTTCTTGTTGTCCATAGTTTCATAAATATGAGGAATGTTATGACCAACCACATCAATAGTATGCGCCTCCTCAGCACTATAGATCTAGTGTCTAACACCACTCAATATTGTGGATAATCCCTCTTACGATGATGCTTACCACATATCCATCACTGCAATGGTTTCCTACCACTACCTCTAGCCTGTTTCTCTGCATGTCCCTTCTCAATTGTATTGAATATTTTGTAAGGAACTGCATTTTCTTTCTCACTTGCATCTTGAGGTCTTCCTTGCCCTAGTGGCCATTTTCATTTAGCTTTTCATTTCTCTTCAAGTCATGCTTTGGCTCAACTTTGTGCTTCAATTGCTCATAACAATTCTTCAACTTTCATATGGCCTCCTCCATTGATCTAGGCTCATCGAAATCAATTTGGTCTTTTTATGCAACTAGAAATCCACTAATGAATCTCTGAGCCTTGGCCTTCTCTTCTCTGAGGTAAGGAACATATCTCAACAGCTCCAAAAATCTACTACTATACTTCTCATCCTTCATAGAACACATCCACAACTCATAAAAATCCTTAGCTTCATCATCTTAGTACCTCTCAAACATGTACTTCTTCTTGAAGAGAATTTAAAACGCATGCCAAGTCATATCATCCTCATGTCCATGGATGGTCCAAAGAGGTTAATGTCGCTGCAAATATGAAAAACTTTGAAGTCATATCACGTTCACCTCTGCTTGTTTCTTTTGTTCCTACATTATTTTGTCATTGTATGATTTTCAACTCCTTATTTCTTCCTTCAAGCTTCTCAATGTGTCTGCCAAGTCAGAAGAGTGCCTCGCACCATGCTTCTCATCTGATGCATAGGGAGATTCTATGTATCCTACCACCTTGCTAGCCATCTAATCTCTTTCCTGCAAGGCATACTATGTGAGCTACACCAAATCACCATAAATCAACATACCTTAGTATACTCCAGGAGGATACCTTACCTGCAAGATCATCAATCAGTGTGATGCATTTACAACATAACCATAATAACATATTGACATATATCAATAAGTGCATCAACACATAACCATCATACTAACTAGGATCCAGTCATTAATGCAAGGCCATATTAATAATGCATGATATGACCTCATTCATGACAAAAACCATTACTCCAATATACACATTGCCTCATGCAACTATCCACCTGCATAAGCAATGCCTAATCAACTACACATATGCATAACCACATGTAGTCGAGCATAATCGATCAATTCTTGTAATAAATCTACAAGACTGATGCATGTAATCAAATAACTAAGAATGAAACCCAACATAAAAGGATGTAATTGAGCTGCATATAAATGTATAACCAGTCATATACTCATTATGTTGCATTCCATAAAATTGACATGAAGAATCGCATGATAACCTTACTACTACCATGATCAATCTCATGTAATGAAACAAGCACATGGAACACAAGTTTAATATCCACACACACAAATGATATGCATACATGAACAACACATTCACCCATATCTATAGCACCAGATAAATCCCAAAGAGAGCATAAACATGCTATGATACCAATTTGTATCACCCCCTCCCAAGTCTACGCAAAGTAACCATGCCAACTGGGCTAAACATGAGGAGAGATGCTACTACTGTTAGGTCCCTATACTACTAGTGTAACCCCTTATTGTTATTGGTACAACCCCCTTATTATATTGTTGTGCCATGTAGTCCCGATATTGTTATTATTGTGCCCCATAGAAGCCCACTATTGTTATTATTGTGCCCTTACATTATTATTGTTATGTCGGCTCTGATTATATTATGACCCCTTGGACTCCTCTATATAGAAAGGATGTCTTGTCATTTGTATCATCCAAGAATTGTTCATTTTTGTAATGTAAAGGAGGTTGGCCCCTAAAAGAGGCTTATTTATAATACATTGATCTATCTTTTCTATCTTTTTGTGAGTTGGTTTCATAACAACTACAATTAGATTCAGCCTCCTATTTCACTTTAAGGAAGCGGAATTGATGGAACATCACATAAATTCATCCAACATCATCAACAAAAATGTCAAGAGACAAGTCAACCACTCATACAACCTGTCCTTGGGTCCCACTATTATTCTCCAACTCTTAGGCCATAGAAAATCTCATGTTATGGGAAAGGGAGAGGCCAATAATCTAAAGTCGCTCTCACAAGGCTACATTCTAGTGATTGAGGAACAGAATATCTAGTTCTGTGCCAATGAGCCCAAGATTTAAGCCACTTCTCTAGCCTAAAATATTGGCCTCGACCCATAACTTATTGTAACTTCCAGAGCTCATTAAAACCATAATGTCAATGATGATCAATCAAAAATCATCCTCAAGAATAGGCCTGAGCATCCACAACGGGACTAACATTTTGTGAAAAACATCACATCAATGTAACCTATAGGTCTAGGATACAAGACAGAGCATAAATAATTGAAACAACTTATGAAACATAATTAGGAGCATCACCTCCTTCTTTATTGATCCACTACATCATCAATTAGGTCTTGCAACCATCCATTTAACAGTTACAAGTAAATATGTAAAATAACCATGACATGAACCAGTCATTTAACCATGCTTATAACCAACATAAAACCCTATAAATATTAAATATATTATAGCCAATAAATCTTAATATAAATAAATGTAAAAGTAAGATAACTTAGCTCTTATTAATGATAGGCAAACCCGACCAAGTTTGGGACTTCCACATACCACCTAACCATAAACATGGCTTAACCAAATCTCTCTTTCAGCCAATCACCCTCGTGCCATATTCCAAGCATGAATGCAGGATATCATAGAACAACCAATCCAAGAAAAATGAAGGGAATCTAGTGGTTGAACCACCTCCACCCTCATCAAATCGTGATCACACCAAAATTGGTGCTCCAATCACAACCAAACAGAACTTGGAATGCCATCTGGAATCCATCATTATTCTTGAGGAGATTTACGTCTCTTTGTCTCTCAGGATTTACACCAATCCAAACCTGAATCACTAGACCCTAAACCGATACTTCTCCCTCAGGATTTATTGTGTACCCCGCCAAAACCAGTCGAGGGATTCCCAAGATTTTGGGAATGAACCTTGATACCACCTCTGCTACAGATTCTAAAATCCATCCAGAAATTCCAAAGCCCAAATACTGAAATAAAATCCAAACATACCATGGCATTGAGGAAAAGGCTAGGTTAGGCTGAAAATCCACTGTCATAACTTGGTAATACCATGCCACCAACAACAAGAAAACTATACACCAACATGCAAAGACATTCATGTCCAAACCATCTAGGAAATAACACATGCAAAAGGTTACTTGTAAGTATTCCTATTGAAGCTTCTTGATCCTGCTTTTCTTTCCTTGATCGTTTCTTGCCTTTCCTTTCCTTTGATTGATTTTCCTTTCCTTACTTTCTTTTCCTTTCCTTGCTCCCAACTGGAGTGCTCCAAGAAATATCTAAGTAGCCAGGAGATTGAGAGAGAGAGAATAATGAGAGAGCTCCAAACTTGAACTGACAAAAGCCATGAACTGATCCTCAAAAGACTTTTTATTCATGAGGCCTCTAATTTCTTCATTTTCCATTATTTTCCAACAATTTCCTACTGACATGAAACCTATGACCTTTCAACTTACTTTTCTCCTAATTTCCTTTATTTTCATAAATAAATGTGCCAAAAATTCCTTTTTTCATTTTAATGACATTGTTGTAGACTTTGCCAATTTTCCTTAGCCAAAACACACATCCAGTCATGCATGCTAGGATATATTTTCCCAACGTTCATCTTGGAATAAGTGTCCCTTAACCATGGTCTTATTTTTTCTTTATTAATTTTTATTATATGAACTTTTCACCAGGGCTATTACATCAAATTTATTAACTTTCCTTTGCAACGACGTAATATGATAAGAAATGTGAGAGAAGTTCGTGATGAACCTCTTTTAGTAATGTGTTGTAGTAACCTCCTGTAGTAACACCATGAATGATCTTACCTCATCCACATTTCTAGGAGTTTCTTATTCCATGATAGCACTTATCTCCTGTGGAACCATTTTTATCCCTTACTGGAAAACCACATGCCCCAAATAGTGTACCTCTATTGAAAGAAACTACATTTACTAAGCTTAGCATACAACTGATGCTCTCTTAGTAATCTAAAAATTTCTTATAAATTCTCAGCATAATCATCAATTAACATAATAAAAAACTTGTCCAGATAACAATGCAACACACTATTCACCAAGCACATAAAATTAGCTAGAGCATTAGTCAAACTGAATGGAACTACAACCAAATCATAATGTTTGTACCTAGTCTAGTAAGTAGTCTTGTAGATATCTTCTTCTTTGATGTGCACCTGATGATATCCTGATCTTGGATCAATATTCAAGAACACTATTTCTCCCTTCAACTGATGAAACAAGTCATCAATCCTCCACAGCAGATACCTGTTCTTGATGGTCAGTTTTTTCAATTGTCTGTAATCAATGCATAACCTCAAAGTATTATTCTTCTTCCTTACAAATAACATTGGTTCGCCCTGAGGTGATACACTTGGCCTAATGTATCCCTTGTCAAGAATCTCCTTCAGCTGCAACTTCAATTCCATGAATTCTAATGTGTTCATCCTATAAGGTTCCTTCAATGCTAGTGCTTCCCCTAGTACCAACACAATAGAAAAGCATACTTCCCTATGAGGTAGAAAATTTGAAATACATGCCTAAGGCACATCCTAAAACTGTTATAGAACTGGCTAGTTTCTCTAGACATCTACATCCTCAAATTCCTTACCTTTGTCACTGAAAATATGCATTTCAAATAACACACACCCTTTCCTATGGTTTCACTTTGGCTACATAGTTGTCACCATTCTAACTGATGTTGCCTCTCTCTTAACCTACAAGACTCTTTGTTCTCCATTGTCATCCAAGCACTCAATGGCTTTGTCATTACAATCCAATTTAGTTTTATTAAGATACAATGATTCCTTACCAAACAACATATTATATCATCCCAATGGAGTACATTCAATGTTCTCATGTAGGCATACCATTAGACTCAAATGCATAAGCTCTTACCCAGTGATGAACTCTCTGCTTTGTACCTATAGCTAGCTACACTAATCAATATTCTGCATGCACTTCTTTATTCAAACCACACTTATCCACTAGGTCAGCATTAACATAAGTATAATTAGAGCTAGGGTCAATCAAAATAGGAACAAATTGATCACACAGATTACCATCCATCTCGATAATAGGCGCCTGGTGATATGCTTGTCTGTTCTCCAATGCTGCATAAAGTCATGGAACACTCTATCCGACATCTCCCACTATCTGTGCCCCCTGAGCACTATATATCTGTGGTCTAATACCCTGATGCTGTGGACAATATCTTGTACAATGATCTCCTCCACAAGTCCAACACTATATGGGCTCCCTATCATCACCATTTATATGCTTAGGTTGAATTCCCTATCCTATATCAGATGCATTGAACTTCCTATATGGTGCTACATTTTACTTTTTACCTATACCTTGAGGTCTTGTTTGCTTCTTGTATCATTTTCCTCTATTCTTTTCATTACCTTTCCAATTTGACTTAGTCTCAAATCTACGCTTTGATTGTTCAAAATAATGCTTTAACTTCAAGATGACCTCCTATAATGATGTAGGCTCATCAAACTCAATCATGTCCTCGAATTCTACCAACAACCCACTAATGAATCTCTGAATATTGGCCTTCTCCTCCTTCAAGTTAGGAACATACCTCAATAAGTCTAAGAATCTGATAGTGTACTCCTCATCGGTCATAGATCCCATCTTTAGCTCATAGAATTCCTTTCCTATGTGATTGTAGTATATCTCTGATAGATACTTCTCCCTAGATAGTCTCAAAAACTAACTCCAAGTCAATTCCTCTTCATAAATGCCTCTCACATTATTTACATATTCCTACTAGATATCTTCTTTACCTTTAGAACTAAATGTCGATATTCTGTCCTTCATGTTTTCTAAGTAATCATTCAACATGAAGAACTAATTCATACCAAGTAATAATGCTTCTGCATCCTATGAATTCTTCATTTCCCCATCGAATGTAGGTTTTTTTCTTCGTTGAACTCATCTAGAAAATATCCCCTATCACTCCTCCTGTAAGTATAATAATGATGACAATCATGATACTTGTTAAAACTAGAACTAGAATAATATCTGTGCCCATCACCTCTCCTATCTAGAATATCAAAGAACCTGACATATCTAATCCTATCATATTTAACTTATATGTTCCCACCATGAGATCTACTTCCATATCCCCTGTTAGTTATGTCAACCTATTCATGGTTGATCCGAAGTGGTCTTTGTTTCTACAATAATGACAAACTCTGAAGGATTACTACATTGACTTCTACGTGTTTCTCTCATTCCTGCATGACTATGTCATTATCATCCTTGCAACTTCTTAATTTTTCATTCAAAATTCTCAATGTGTTTGCTAGGTTAGTAGAGTTCCCAACACTCCGTTACTCATATGATCCATAGGGAGAGTCTCAGGGACTATAGTCTACCATATTTCTAGTCATAATTTTTGTTTTCTTCTCACAAGGTATATCATGTTAGCTAAATCAAAGTATAAACATAATCAACATGCCTCATTATAGTTCAAGGAGGATAGCTCATCTGCAAGATAAACCATATTAGCGCAATACATGTATAAACATAATCATAACAACATATCTATGTCATCCTAACCATAGTCCAATCATCAATGCATGACCATATCAACCACACATTATGACCTTATGCATGACAACTAAAACCCTATCAATGTATACATAATCAACATATGTATGACGTGCATGCATACATGATACATACAAACATTGTCATGCATAACTACTTCATAGCCAACCTATACTCATGATAAACACATCCAACAACACACCATCCACTTTCACAGGGAGACACCACTGCAACAATGACCAACACCATGCATAACAAGTACATAGTCCATAAGCATAGAGAACACATATGCCACTGACATGAATGGATGACCAACACACCACCCATCTAGTCCAAGTGGTGAACCATGCACTGATACCACTCTATAACACACTCCTCCCACATTTACCCAAATTAACTAGTCCGTTGGGGTAAACATGTGATGAGAGGCTAATATGATATGATTCAACTCCCCATGTATAGTTAAGGAAGTGGAATTGACAAAACAAACTATCCTGACCTTCTACACATGCTACAGAAACTCCAAGAGCTAATCTACCACTCTAGGTGACCAACCCCTAAGGAAACCCAACATCATATTGGCCTAGAGCCTCAGTCACTCACATGACATGGGAATGTGTGTCGCTAGGGCCCTCCAGTATCTCTTGCATCAAGGGCATGGGAGCGACTGGGGTCCTTTTAAGCTAGTTCATAACCTGCCACCCTAGAATCTGTACCACTTTTTCAGGGCCAGGACTCAGGTCACTACCCAAAACTTCATGAAACTTCTAGAGATGAAAAGTAACATCAAAGCAATGATACAAATGCAAATAATTGAAAAAAGGCTTTACTAGACCCCTACTAGCCATGTCAAGCATTTTTGTCAAACATATCAAAAATATGCATTCTACATATCATAACAAGAAATTTAAGCATAGGGGTATCATACTTATCTGAGAATCGCTAAGAAGCATTGGTGCCTTATCATATTAGCTTCATTATCATCTATTTCGTCACATATTCATTGTTCATTCATTTACAAATCAAAACATCATGAGAGTCATACATCATCACTATCATAACACATGCTCATGACTAGCATATAAACCACATAAATAATAAGGACACAACAACCATATAATCCACATATAAACCAATATATTTAGCCATAAAATACCAAGGAGAAGGAACTCTTGTTAATGAAAGCATAGGCCAACGAGGTATGGGACTTCCACAAACCACCTAACCATAGACTAGGTTGAACCAAATATTTGTTTTAGCTAGTCACCCCCATGCCATATTCCAAGCATGAATATGAGATCTCATGGAACACATCTAAAAAACCAAACCAGGGCTTCCAAAGGCTAAACCAACTCAACCCTCAACTAATGATTCCACCTCACGATCATACATCACTAACCATCACCGGATTGGTCTCTACCCAGTTTATCTAAGGCTCCAGAGCGTTTATTCTAGACAAGTCTCTAGGACCAGTAACTCAACCCATAGCTGCTATCGCGCTCTAGATAATTTTTCCAAGGGTCTAGGAATACTAACTAAACCCACCAAGGGCTCTAGATCATTTTCCCAACTAGGGCTCTAGGACTAATAACTCAACCTATGTTGTTACAAGGCTCTATAGTAGTTTTCCAATTGAGACTCCAGGAACTAATAACTCAACCCACAACCAAAGGAACATGAGAACTAACCAAAAAACAAAAGTAAAAGCCACAACATCATGGCTATCTCAGAAATTTCAAGGCTAGAAAAAACCAATTTCAATCTAGAAATTCCTCCATGATAATGACAATTTATAACCAAGAAACCACATGCATATGCCATGAATACCAAAACTAGAAAGGAAGTCATACATGAAACTTGGTACCTGTAAGAAAAACCCATTGTAGCTGTTGATCCCAATGTCCTCTTGAACTTTTATCCTCTTCCCGTTCCCTCGTGCATCAAAGCTCCAAGTATGCCATGCTACTCCAAGAGTGCTCCAAGAAAATTCTAAGTGTTTAGTAGTATGAGAGAGACAGAGACAATATTAAATCTTATATACCCCGCCCAGTTAAATATAACCATAAATACGTGTCAAATAGGATTAATTGGAATTAATTAAACCTCAAGGTTAATTAAGAACCACCCCCCAACCAATCGCACTACCCCCGATATAATTAAAATATTTTTTATTGTGTTGTGCCTGCCACAGTTAAGCCTCTGCCATATTACTCCTCCTATCCACCATTAGATCCTGCCCCCATCATCCAATGGTCGATATCGATATTGCAACCCCTCTGGTGACTACGCTTTAACTCACAATCACCAGGCAGTTTTCCCTCCGTACTCCCGCCACACGTCAGGCAGTCTATGTGATCGCTCGCCCTCGGCCCAATATCACCTAACGTCAAAAGCGATGCAATCCCGTACCACTTACCGCTCTCCATAAATGAATAAACATCATTTCCCCACCTACGTCAGTCACCCGATAATCAAAAAAACCCCACCAACCTTGACTTTGTTAAATAAAACGAAAAAAATGTCATTTTCACTGTTATATGCTGCGACCCGCCCTCCCATGAAAAAAAACATCCAAGTCAACTGTTCAAGCCTTCAAACCACCACCTGGTTAAAAAGATTGCAGTGATGCAGCCCGAAACCTATTATCCTTCTGTCTTGGCACTGTTCACTTCCTTGATACAGGTATTTATCCAGTCTACATTCAAACCCTGCAATTTTGGTTTTCTACTGAAAATTCTACGAGAAAGGGCCAAATTCAGTTCTAGATCAATCTGTGTTTCCCATAAAAAGTTCCCAAACCTACTGTTTGGTCTATTTTCTCACAGAAAACCCAAATTCCATTTTTGAATCCATAAGAACCAAAAATAGAAACCCCCGTTGCTTCGAATATCACACCGATCAATGCCCCCATAAGGACTAAGACTATCTGCCTCTAGTAGATAAATATTTCCAAATAAAGGACATAACCATTGGCCAAAATCACCTGAAAGCCTTTTGCCAAATCACAAACAACTACTTGAATGGCTCAGACATCCTGGGACTATGGGAATCCAACCTTCCCAGGTACTTTCTTCCCTCAGTCCATGTCTTTCTTGATATAATTCACCAATCTTGTGCCAATTATGATACTAACCTGAGAGTTGTTATATCCCCAAGCCAAACAGTCTTATTCCCCATAACAACTACATCCATCAATGAAATATTGCAATTTTTCCCTGATCAAGCCCTTACTCCCCTTTCTATCGGATATTTACTTGAAAAAGCATCCCAATTTTCCCAATTAGAAGTAAGCCGCCTTGTTCAGATCTTCCTGTTACCAAACCACCAGATTAAGGGCCCACCTCCTTATCTGCAGGCTTGCTTCATAGAAACTGGAAAACGCATTGTTGATATGATATCTTTAATCACGGGATTCAAAACCAGTGAGTTTGTTGATGATGTAACTCTAGTTTTTCTGTCAATTTTTACTCCTGGATAGCCTCCTGCTGTTAAATATGACTATCCTTCCTACATTGCCAATAAAATTCATGATCAATTACTAAGACTTGACAATGAAGGAATCTTGAAATACACCACTTTCATCTACCATCTTATGTTGTATTATCAGTCAGAGAACTTTCCTTCTCCTATTAGGAAGCTTGACACCAAAGGAAATCCCAGGCCTACAATATTTTGGAATCCCATTTTTCCTAATACCCTTGAGTCCCCTTACACCTACAATGAATTCATTAATCTATTTGTGCATCCTACAACCACTTTGTTGACAAGAGTTTCCTCTTCTAGGATTAGTGGTGATATAAAGAAGATCCTCCAACTCTCCAAGCAATACAGAATAGGTGATTGGTACCTATACAAGAATCATATAGAAATCAAGATCTATGGGTGTGAGCTCTGCCCCTTTAAGCTACCAAAGTATGTTCCAATGAGACTGTTTGCATTAGAATACTTCAGACAGATGTTGCGTATAGACTTAGTCCATTTTTGTAATTCCAAAAAGAAAGCTCAACTTAGAATCAAAAATCAGTTAAGCCCTTATATTTGCAATGATAGAGAAGCATGGAGAGAAGCACAAATAATTTTAGAAGAACATCTTAAGTTACAAAAGACTTTTGGGTGGAGGCCATAATTCCCTAATAGCTTTATATGTGACATCAGAATGAAGAATAGGCTATCACCATACATACATCATAGGATCCCAGAAATTGAACAATTTGCAAACATGGATGAATGGAGGGAGGGGACCCTAGTAGAAGAGGTTAGTGAACAAGTCAATATAGAAAATGCTATGACAGATCTTGAGAAAACACTTGACTTGGATTCTTTTGGGCGGGTATCATTCAAGCTATCTCAAAGGTCAGGAATTGGTACATCCATTGTTGGAACCTCTCAGCAGCGTTCATAGGAAATCAACATACCAGCCATAGGGACAACTAAAGGAAGTAGAGATCACAAAACAACCTACAATGTCAAATTAGCCTGGAATTTCCAAAGAACAGGGTCAAACGCAAACTCCTTCAGCTCAAACCAATGTAAAACAAACCCCAGTTTTGCAAATTGCTCTAAATGAGGAAAGAAATAAAAAGAAGGACAGGGAAACTACTACCCTTGCTAGTGGACCTACAGGACAACCTGGGACAAAAAGGAAAAGACTAAACCCTCTTTCAGAAGAGGAAATAGGTGAAGAGACTATAGATAGTCAAAAAGAAGAAAGGATGATTAGCCAGCAAACATTCCCATTGGGAGGAACATCCACTAGCTCACAGAGGCAAGAGCTAGAAAGATAACATAGCACAGAAGTATCATCCCTCAAGCCACCAAGTAAGGAGACCTTAGATATCAAGAAGACATTCACATAAATAAAGGCCAAGAATAATCCATTGAGGCTTCAAATTTACAACCAATATTTAAAAATGGCCCCCACGAATCAGCAAAGACTAATGTTAGCCTATGACATTAAAGAAGGCAAGATGATAATGAGCTACTACAAGCCAAAGGTACAACAACCTCAGTTAGCAGCAGATTACATCAGAACTAACTTGGAGGTCTTGGCAAAGGATATCCATCCTTTGGATCATATTGAAGTGCACAAGAAAACTGGAGAAATGGTATATTCAACATTGACTGGTAAAGCGATGATGGCCCATAGCCTACAAAATTCTTTGGATAATACGACTGCCCAGCTAAACTTAGAAAAAGCCTCCTTTCATGCTAAAGATGTAAAGGGTATAGAAGCATTAATCAAAAAGAAGGATGAAGATATTGCTGCCTTGAGGAAGCAGCTAAAGATGCCTCCTTCAAGGCATCCACAGACTGCTGAGGTAATAAGACAAAAATATGAAGAAGAGATGATGGATCTACTTTTGAAACTCAATGAAATATTGAATGAAATAGAACAGGAATTAGAAAAAGCACTAAAGGACAAGCAGGGAGGGTCGACCTCTCAGCCTCCTAATGTAATACCAATAGTCTCAACAGCAGTCCCCTCTACACTTGGCACAGTATTGGCACCAAACATCCCAGCAACAACAACAGAGGTGGTTACAGGTACAGAAACAACAGGAAGACATGAAACTACAAGTTTCAGAATTAAAACAGGTAAAAGAACAGTTTGCTAAGATGGAAAGAAATTATGATCTCTTAAAGATAAACATTGTGGAAAAAACAAGAGAGATTAAAGCATTAGAAAATAAAGTGAAAACATTAGAAAAAGATCTCACTTTTGACAAACATCTGGCAGAGATCAAGAAAATTATTTGGGCCAACATCACTCAATCCATAAATGATATTTGGCCATCCATCCAAGTAATCTTTGAGTAGATTGATCTAGTGAAAGCAGCACAGGGAGAAATTCAAAAGACAAAAGCACAGTTAGGACAAATGTCTAATGAAGCCAAATAGCTCATACATTTTTTGAATACCATGAATTAGGAACAACTGGAAGAACTTGGCATCATAGACAGGACAAAGACTATTTTGGAAATCAAAAGGGTGCTAACAAAGAAAACTTTGATGCAGAATTTAGAGAGGAGATGTCAGGATATGCAGGTAGAGATTAATTCCTTCATGGAGAAGTTTGCTATTTTGCAGAATAAAGGGCTACCAAGTCTTTTAGTGATAAATGACAGATTAATGAAGCATAGAGATTATGTAGATAAATTGAATAAGTATGCTGGAAATCAAGCTAGTCCATCAACAAGTGCATCAGGAATAAAAGCACTTCCCATAGGCCGAGTTCTCTATGACAGCTTAGAGAACTTATTCTATGTTGAGCATGAGATAAAACACTTGTTCCCAATCTAGCCTACCTTTTTTAGATATACAGAAACTGATGAGACCCTGAGGAAACTTCAGAAACACAGATTGCCAGAGCAAAAATGGTGGGAAGACATGTAGGAAATTTTGTAAATTTATCCTTGGTAAAATGTAAATTTTCGGTTATTTACTGTAGTAATATGAACAAAGATGAAAAGAGATCAAACAGGTCGAAGTGTATCAGAACAGGTAAAGAGTATCAGTCAAAACAGGGTAGCCAGCACAGAGCTACTAAAGAAGACAACAGCAAGCCAAATCATAGAGCCTACCTCTAGCACACTCATCAAGCATAAGAATAGCACAACATCAGTTTACCTTTCTCCTATCTTCGAGACTAGTTGTCTCTATTTTCTTGTAACTTATTCTTAGTCATCCTAGAATATATCTCACTCTGTTATGAGATATTTTTTGTAAATTTTTTTGTATAAATACTACCTCAATTGGGTTATTGAGCATGGATTCATATACATTTCTGTAATATTGATTATTTTGGAATAATGTGTTATTGGACCAAACTTTTGTATGGCTTGCTGGATAAAGAATTGATGCAAAGGACTTTCCACAAATTTTTCGAATCAGACACTAGATCAATAAGTCCTCTATACCTTGTTTTTTAAAGTTTTTCTTGTTTCTTATATCATCTATGTTTCATATCTAAATGATAAACGAAAAAGAGTAATTCGCAATATGCTTGATTGCACCCTATTTTCAATTGTTATTATTCTCTATGTTTTCTTCTGAATTGGAATAAACAGTGAAACCTTAATTGCTCCTATTTTCTAGTTCATTCACTTTGATTATTTATTAAAGAATACTCAATTGCTCTTTATTAATAATCATTCAAGTTCCCTTTTCGAATAGGTTGAAGGATTCTAAAAAGCCCTTCCCCCATTTTGAAACCATTCCATTTACTCTAAGCCTTTATTTGTTCCTTGTTTGACCATCTTGCTCTATAAAATGATCCTTTGTTAAGAAACTTAATCTAGTTAAGCCATCTTCTTTGACTCCATTAGCCCAATGGCCTAAACTAGTCAGTCCTACCCCTCTGCTATTGAATCACACCACCCAAACTCAAACTAAACTCCTAAACTTCATAACTAGCCTAATATCTTTCAAAACAAAGCTAAAACTTAGAGAGAGAGCCCTCTCTAGACATTGATTGGCTAGATTATGTGTCTAAAAGATTGGTTTGTAGTTACCTTGGACCTCTTTCCCCTTCTTACCACTTCTGGGAAAATATGAGTGATAACATAATGGCGACTCCACTGGGGATCTGAATAATTGTTTGTTACTATTGTTCACATCATAAACTACAGACGGAGCTTGAAGTTAGCCAGGTAGCCTTTGAAATGCTCTTTCTTTGCAATTGCAGAAGTAAATGAATGCTGCTACAGTCTAACTCCGGTCTAGTTTATAGATTGAACATCTGGTTTCAAATACTTGATCAGTTCCTCTTATCAAATAAATCTTTAAGAAAGTTCAATTTCCATATCTAAAGCTTCTTAAAGAAACTATTGAAGTTGTATTGTCAAACCCATTTAGAGAAAAAACCAAAAATACACCTAGAAACCTGGCTTCAAAAAGGATTCATTATACCAGAGCAAATCTTGATCCAAATCCACCACCTGTGTTTGAAAATCCTAATCTGATTCCTAGGATTCTTAGGAGACAAGAGAGCCAAGAAAGTTCTGCTAGTTCTCAGCCTCTATACAGATCAAGATCCTATCCTGTGAAGTGGATTTACCTTGAGGACGAACCCTTTAATGAGTTTTTTGAAACTTTTTTATTTGTAACCTTTTTTTATTCTAGGTTAGCCCATATAGTTCATGACCCATTATTTATTGAAGATTTACAACTTGAGGTTGTCACTTCACATCTTGACAGACATTTGGAGAATTCCATTCAATCTGAGCTTACCTCTGTAGGAAAACCAAACCTTTCTATGGTCAATTTAGCCTCTAGAAGTTCATCAACAACACCTCAGACATCTCAACCTCAAACCACCCCTTCCACCTCTCCATCTGCCACTCCAAGACCAACCCCAGCTGTTGTTTCAACCCAACCTCCAGATATGGAAAATAGGTATACTCCCCTGCACTTACTTGCCAATTTGGGTGTTATCCCCAAAGACTATCAAAGTAAAATCAGTCAATTTGATTGCATTGGCACCTACATAGCTCAACAACATACCAAAAAAATGACCAACTATTTTGAAATATATGAGGTTGATGCTGATGATGTTAGAATGAGGGTATTTGTTCAAAGTTTGACTGGAGATGTTAGAACCTGGTTTAGAGACCTCCCTGCAAATAGTATCAATGACCTACAAGCTCTTTATATGAAATTATTGAATATATGGGAAAAGAAGAAAGATACTCTCCAGATTTTATCAAAATATGAAAACCTGAAGAGAGGTACACAAGAAACTATCCAAGATTACTGCACTAGGTTCAATAATGTTTACAATTTTATTCGCCAAAATCTCAAACCTCCTCCAAATTTGGCATTGATCAAATTCCCTGTTGGATTTGATTATGATATGGCATACCAACTTAGGGAAAGAGCTCCTCGAACCTTAGAAGATATGGAAAGTATAGCTATCAGTGTTGAAGCCAACTTGATATCCAAATGAGCTAAAGCCAGAGATGAAAGGAGAATACCTTTGAAAGAAGAACCTTCGGCCTTTGAACATAAATTAGATGTTATTATTAAAGGAATGGATGGGGTCGGAGATAGAGTAGAAACAATCGAAAGGAAATCCCCTTGGGATAGTCAACCAAGTAATACTGGGAGAAATCCAAATTTCAGGAAAAACCAAAACCAGAACATTGGAAAGACTGGGCTGACCAAAATATTAGGCCCCCATTCCAGGAAAATTATGCTGAAGCCTCAACTTATGATGAACCAACAAAAGACACTCAAATCAACTTGATGGGACTCAACAATGAAAAACAAGTTTTCTTGACCTAAGAGGATCAAGAAGCTCACATTCTTAAACAATTCCAAACTCAGTCAGGTGAATCATTTGACTTTAGGGAGGGATATGATACAACCATTTATGAAGTCCACAAGCAATATAATCTGAGGAGAAGAAAAATTGATGTCCCTAAAACCAACGGACAAAAAGATACAAAACAGCCCAACAAAGGTAAGACCAATACCACCCCTGTACATATTCTTTCTAGAACAGACCCTAACCCTACTAACCCAATTATTGAAGATGTATCCGATAAACAACCCAATAATAGGCAACCTTTCACTTCTATTCCTAACAAAGGAAACGTGGAAGAACCTCCAGAAGTTAATTTGGAAACAACTTCAACCCATAACTCGACTCCTAAAAAGGAGAGAAACCCAGAAAATATAGCGAAAAAGAGAATCCAATTGTCTGAAATACAAGAAATTAGACTGAAAAACCTTTTAAACGTGAGACTGAAGTAGGAAAATTAAAAATAGTTGTTCCATTGTCTGAATTAGCTAAACATGATGTCTACAGAAGCCAAATCAATAGATCACTCCAAATTTCTGTGAATGAAGACTCAATAAATGTTTTTGATGACCAACCTGAATTGATTTTTGGCCCTGAAGTAAACGGAAAAACAGTAGATGGAGGAATCCCTCCTTTCTATGTAAGTTTGAACATACATGATAAAATAATGCCATGTTTAATTATGGTGCATCTCATAACTTAATGCCTAAAGCTATAATGGAGAAATTAGACCTAGACATCACCAAGCCATACAAATACCTCTTTTCTTTCGATTCAAGTTAGGTCAGATGTTTAGGATTGATCAAAGACTTATGTGTATCGCTAGTTCAATATCCTGCCAAAACCATATTAATGGACATAGTAGTAGCAGATATTCCACCAAAGTATGGCATGCTATTATTAAGATCTTGGGGTGCGAAGCTTCAAGGAATCTCTACACTTGGACATGTCTTATGTTACTATTTCAGTGTCTGGTCAACCTAAGAAACTATACAGAGAAACTTTAATGAAATATGTGGTAAGTAGCCAGGAGAAACCCCAAAATTTCCCTATCTACTCAGTACACTATGATATGGATTCTTTCATTCTTTACAATGCTAAAAGTGATCCCTCAACCGAAGTAAAAGTTTTATCAGCTGAACTAGAAGAAATTACAAATGAAAAGTCTAGTGTTTAAATCCAAGAAATTTTTAAAAACAATGATACATCAGATACCCAAGAGAAACCAGAAGAAAACAGAAAACAAGATCTCCCCATTAAACAGATTCTTGAGACTCCTGACACCAATTACGAACATGAAATTCTTTGGCACTTAGAATTTGATGGTTTAGTTA
The DNA here is from genome assembly GCA_000404065.3 of Pinus taeda. NCBI lineage: Eukaryota > Viridiplantae > Streptophyta > Pinopsida > Pinales > Pinaceae > Pinus > Pinus taeda. The sequence goes on from APFE030485652.1 coordinate 124,590, forward strand.
ACAAATTAGGAGTAGGAGCAGGATTTTGGGTGCACAATCTTGAAAATGATCATGCTGAAGGCCAAGCCTACAGATTAAACTTTAAGTGCACCAATAATATGGAAAAATATGAAGCTCTGTTTCTGGGTCTTAAACTTGTTAAGCAATTAGGGCCAATTAGGGTATCTGTCTTAGGGGATTCTGATTTAATAATTCAACAGATTAAAGGGAAGTTTCTAACAAATGATCCCAGGTTAAGATATTACAGAGGAACAGTGATAGAGATTCTCAATACATTTCTGGAAACTAAGCTTGCCAAAATCCCAAGAAAACATAACTTGCAAGCTCATAGTCTGGCAATGTTTGCCAGCACCTGTAAATTACCATTTGAACCTAATCATCAGTTCACAGCTGAGATTAGACACAGACCAGCCATACCTAACAATTTGAAGAACTGGCAAGTGTTTGACAGTGATAAGCATATTAACAATTTCTTAACCTTAGATGAATAATTTTCTAGCATTAACATAGATGTAGATATAGTTAGTGAGTTTTATCAAACCAATAAGATAAATATAGACATTTCAGCAGAAAGTGCAACTCAAATCCTTCACCCAACAAAATTTACCAACAAAGAAATTCAGGATCTTAAAGAAGTGGATATTGATGAAATTATTGAAGGAGAATCTGAAGTTATAAATTTAAAAGACAATCATTTGCCTAAAGGACTAACTCCTTTAGAAGATCTCTTTGATTTCAATGATATTCCAAAGAAACCTAAGATGGAACACTTAAAAGCAGACATTGAAAACTATAACTTGGGAACTGAAGAAAACTCGAAAATGGTAAAGTTATCTAAATCTTTGTCCCCTAACCAAAAACTCAAATATGTTGAACTAATGAGAGAATTCTAGGACATTTTTGCCTGGAGCTATGAAGACCTAAAATCATATGACACCTCCATAATTCAACATACAATACCTCTGAAGGAAAATCAAAAACCATTCAAACAAAAACTCAGAAGAATTAACCTTGTATTTCTTCCCTTAATTGAAAAGAAATCAAACAAATGTATGAAGTAGGGATACTTGCTTCTATCAGGTTTTCAGAGTGGGTGTCTAATTTAGTACCTACTAGGAAGAAAATGGGAGAAATTAGATTATGTGTTGATTTAAGAAATGTTAATAAGGTTTATTTGAAGGACAATTACCCTTTACCTAAAATGGATCATATTTTACAAAGGCTAGTAGGTGCTTCTAGGATTTCACTTTTGGATGGGTTCTCAGGCTATAACCAAATTCTGGTTCATCTTGATGACCAGGAAAAAATTGTTTTTACAACACCATGGGGAATGTTCAAATATGTTAAAATTCTGTTTGGACTTAAAAACACAGGATCAACCTTTCACAAAGCAATGGACATAGCATTTGCAAAAGAAATTCATGACTTCCTAGTTATATATCTAGATCACTTGACTATTTTTCTAAATCAGATCAGCAACATTTGGATCATCTGAAACAAGTATTCTTAAAATGCAGAAAATATGGTATTTCTTTAACTCCTAAGAAGACCTTGTTTGGTCTAGAGGAAGGCAAACTCTTGGACCATATCATTTCCAAAGATGGCATCAAAATCGATCCTGCTAGAATAAAAGCTATTCTGCAAATACCCCACCCTAGAAATGTTAAAGAACTTCAAGCTTTCCTAGGAAAGATTAATTTTTTGAGAATATTCATATCTAATTTAGCTGAATTAATTAGATTGCTTAATAATATGTTGAAAAAGGATTCAAAGGTTAAGTGGACAATAGAATTCAAACAAGCATATGAAGAAATTAAAATGACTTTGACCAGAACACCAGTCCTTACAAGTCCTAAGTTTGATAGAGACTTCATAATATTTTCATTTGCATCAGAACACACCATAGCAGCTGTTCTACTACAAAACCATGATCAAGGATGTGAGAAACCCATAGCCTTTTTTAGTAAAGCACTTAGGGATGCACCATTAAAATACAAAATAATAGAAAAACAAGCTTTTGCACTTGTGAAAGCTATTAAAGACTTCAGAGTCTACATATTGTACTACCATGTAATAGCCTATGTACCAAATGCTGTTGTCAAAGTCATCTTAACCCAGGATGGGATTGAAGGCAAACGAGGTAAATGGATTGCTACTATATTAGAGTATGATATTGAAATAAAACCCACAAATCTTATGAAAGGATAGGGTTTGGTAAAGCTCATGACTAAAGAAAATTGTCAAGCCCAGATATTAATGAAATGGATAATGAACAGGAGATGGTGACTCCACAAATCAGTCAGGCCTTCTTAGATTCACATATGCTGATATAATTTATGTACTATTAAACCCGCAGGCTCCTCCAGGGTTATCCAGAACAAAGAAAAGGTTTTTAAAGATAAAAGCTTTAAAGTTTTGTATTTTAAATAATGTTCTATTTTGGAAAAATCATGTGGGTATTCTATTGAATTGTTTATTAAAAGAAGAAGCTGACAAGGTTCTCCAAGAATTTCATGCAGGAGACTGTGGCAGCCACCTTTACTGGAAATCAACTGCAAAAAAAATCCTAAGGGCTAGATTTTATTGGCCAACCTTGTTCGCTGATGTAAAGAAATTTGTCACTGCTTGCCATAAATGTCAAATTTTTGAAGGCAAGAGGAAACTATTACCTTTACCCCTGATACTAATTTCCACTGGAAAGCCCTTCCAACAATGGCGTTTGGACTTCATTGGAGAAGTCCATCCTCCCTCTTCTGGCCAGCATAAATGGATTCTAACTGCCACAGACTATTTCACCAAATGGATAGAAGCCATGCCTTCTAGAGAAGCCAATGACACAGTGATTATAGGATTCTTAAAAACCAACATATTTTCTAGATTTGGCTGTCCTGAAAAGATCATAACTGATAATGCTACTGCCTTCAAATCCAAGAAACTTATAAGTTTCTGTAATAATTATCATATTACCTTAGGCCATTCCACAGCTTATTACCCTCAAGGTAATGGTCTAGCTGAGACTTCCAACAAAAGCCTAATTAATATTATTAAGAAATTATTGGAAGAGAACAAGAGAAATTGGCACAAGCAACTTACTAATGCACTATGGGCAGATAGACTCACTACTAAGAAATCTATTGAAACTAGTCCTTATGAATTGCTCTATGGCATGGAGGCTGTATTTCCTTCATCTTTAAGAATTCCTGTAATGAAATTACTTGAGGAAGGTCAAATAGAATCCAATGATATTCAAAGGAGAATAAACCAAACCATCCATCTGCAGCAGACCAGAGAAGAAGTGTATCAAAGATCCCAAGTATTACAAGAGAAGCTTAAGAAAATATTTGATAAAAGAACCAAGGCAGAAGATTTCTACCTTGGAGACAAAGTTTTAAGATGGGATTCTAGGAGAGAGGATAAAGGAAAACATGGGAAGTTTGACTTCGTATGGAAAGGAAATTTTATTATCCAGGCCTTACAAGGGAACAATAATTACTATCTGAAAAACTTGGATGGCACAGAAACAGAAGAAAGACCAATTAATGGTCGAATGTTGAAACATTACTATGATCCTACCTTTTAATGTATTCTGATTTTAACATGTACATACTATATCCTTGGTAATGTCATAGTTTGGATTGGATAGTAACTTGATGGAGTTGAAGCCCGAAGAGAAGGCCCTAAGCTTCACAAGTGTTACTGTCATACATACAACAAAGCAACCAGCAGAAGGAGATTTCAGAGCACAGTCAAAGTCATTTAGAAGGCCATCTAACCTGCTGTTCTTGACTTTCCACTAGGAAAAGCCATCCCCAAGTGGAGCCAGTGTTATGTTCTTATACCAACAGGTGTCATATTTCATGATTGACTTGATGATCTCTATAATATGTTCATACATTTTCTTGTTGCAAATGTTTTCCATATTTTCAAAAATCAAAAAATTAAAAAAATGTAAAGTGCGTATACCCTAAAAGAAAAATCAAAGGGAAAAAAGAATAAAATGGTCAAAAAATGAGAAGAAATGAACCCCAAACAAAAAGACCAGGAAAGTGTGTAAGTTTAAATGCCACTACTTTTTCATTTTTTGTAATAAGCAATTGTGTGCAGCCTGTTATTTATGCCACAATTCATGAAAAGTAAGACTTTTTAAACTTGGCTCATTCATTTTCCAATTTCTTGTTGCAGAAATAGAAAATAAATATATGACCAAACAATGTAATCTTGGCAAATAAGTAGATAGGTAGAGTAAATAAAAAGGAGCTCAATCGTTTAATCTGAGCCCTTGGATGTAATAAGTGTAGACTTAGGTAGGCTTGCCATGTAAAAGAAAAAGAATATTAATAAGGGTTTTCCAGTCTAAGTGCACCCAAATAAATAAGGAAGAAATGCCACGCTAAAGTAGGTAGGGTAGGTAGATGGTGTTATGGGATTACTTGTGATGGATAATGTCTCTAAATGTGTTAATTTTTACTTTTATCACAAGTGCAATGCAGGCATTACACGTGATGCAGTTCAAGAAAGACAAGATCAAATAACTAAGTTCCATTCATATTTTTCCCTAAAGATTTCACTAATTCCCCCTAAAGTATTAAGGTCTTTGAAAATTAAAGGGGCTAGAGCATTTCTCTAACTTCTGGAGGGACCACACCCTCGGCCCAATAATTTAAAAAAGCCTAATTACTTAGAATCATCCATAAACCATTCATTTGATTTCATAGTGTCTTTTCCTAAGTAAAATCCAATTTTACTTAGGAAAAATGCACAATATCACCTAAAAATCCCCTTTTTTCATCTTAAGCCTAAGTTTAAATGTATACCCAAAATGTTTTAACTTAGCGCTTTCCTTTCAGTCATCATATTAATTCCTAACTACTATTATATAAATCCTACACAACTGCACCCTTTCCCGTAATATCTAAATATACATAAAAATACCCAAAATCTTATATACCCCACCCCGGTTAAATATAACCATAAATATGTGTCAAACAGGATTAATTGGAATTAATTAACCCTCAAGGTTAATTAAGAACCACCCCCCAACCAATCGCATTGCCCCCGATACAATTAGAATATTTTTTATTATGTTGGGCCCGCAGCAACTAAGCCCCCACCATGTTACTCCTCCCGTCCACTGTTCGATGCTACCCCCATCATCCAACGGTCGATATCGATATCACAACCCCCTTGGTGACCGCGCTTTAACTCGCGATCACTAGGTGGTTTTCCATCTGTACTCTCGCCATGTGTCATGCAGTCTATGTGATCGCTCACCCTTGGCCCAATACTGCCTAACTCTAAAGGCGGTGTTATCCAGTACCACTTACTGCTCTCCATAAACAACAAAACATAATTTACCCGCCTATGTCAGTCACCTGATAATCAAAAAAACCCTGCCAACCTCGACTTTGTTAAATAAAATTAACAAAATGTCATTTTCACTATTTTATGCTGTGACCCGTGCTCCCATGCAAAACAACGTCCAAGTCAACCGTTCAAGCCTTCAGACCACCACCTTGTTATAAAACTTGCATCGATGTAGCCTAGAACCTTCTATCATTCTGTCTTGGCACTGTTCACTTCCTTGATATAGGTATTTATCCAATCTACACTGAAACCCTGCAATTTTTGTTTTCTACTGAAAATTCTACAAGAAAGGGCCAAATTCAATTCTAGACCAGTCTGTGTTTGCCATAAAAAGTTCCCAAACCTGCTGTTTGGCCTATTTTCTCATAGAAAACCCAAATTCCATTTTTGAATCCATAAGAACCAAAAATAGAACCCCCGTTGCTTTGAATATAACACCGATCAATGCCCCCAATAACGACCAAGACTATCTGCCTCTGGCAGATAAAGATTTCCAAATAAAGGACATAACCACTGGCCAAAATCACCTGAAATCCTTTTTCCAAGCCAGGAACAACTACTTGAATGGCTCAAACATCCTCGGACTATGGGAATCCAACCTTCCCCGGTACTTTCTTCCCTTAGTCCATGTTTTTCCTGATATAATTCACCAATGTTGTGCCAATTATGATCCTAACGTGGGAGTTGTTATGTCCCCAGGCCAAATAGTCTTATTCCCCATAATAGATATATCCTTCAATGAAATGTTGCAATTTTCCCCTGATGAAGCCCTTACTCCCCTTTCTATGGGATATTTACTTGAAAAACCATCCCAGTTGTCCCAACCAAAAGTAAGCCACCTCGGTCATATCTTCATGTTACCAAAGCACCAGCCTAAGGGCCCACCTCCTTATCTGTAGGCTTGCTTCACAGAAACTGGAAAACTCGTTATTGATATGATATCTTTAATCATGGGATTCAAAACTAGTGAGTTTGTTGATGATGTAACCCTAGTTTTGTTGTTAATTTTTACTCCTGGACAGCCTCCTGCTGTTAAATATGACTATGCTTCCTACATTGCCAATAAAATTCATGATCAATTATTAAGACTTGACAATGAAGGAGTCTTCAAATACACCACTTTCATCTACCATCTTATGTTGTATTATCAGTCAGAGAACTTTCCTTTTCCTATCAAGAAGCTTGACACCAAAGGAAATCCGAGGCCTATCATATTTTGGAATCCCATTTTTCATAATACCCTTGAGTCCCCTTACACCTAGAATGAGTTCATTGATCTATTTGTGCATCCTGCAACCACTTTCTTGATACAAGTTTGCTCTCCTAGAATCAGTGGTAATATAAAGAAGATCCTCCAACTCTCCAAGCAATACAGAATAGGTGATTCGTACCTATACAAAAATTACAGAAATTAGGATCTATGGGTGTGAGCTCTGCCCCTTTAAGCTACCAAAGTATGTTCCAATGAAACTGTTTGCATTGGAATACTTCAGACATATGTTGCATATAGACTTAGTCCATTTTTGTAATGCCAAGAAGAAAGCTCAGCTTAGAATCAAAAATCGGTTAGGCCCTTATATTTGCAATGATAGAGAAACATGGAGAGAAACATAAATAATTTTAGAAGAACATCTTAAGTTACAAGAGAGTTTTGGGTGGAGGCCATATGACCCTAATAGCTTTATATGTGATAGAAGAATGAAAAATAGTCTATCACCATTAAAACATTATAGGATCCCAAAAATTGAACAATTTGCAAACATGGATGAATGGAGGGAGGGGACCCTAGTTGAAGAGGTTAGTGAACAAGTCAATATAGAAAATGTTATAAGAGATCTTGAGAAAACCCTCAGCCTGGATTCTTTTGGGCAGGTATCATTCGAGTTATCTCAAAGGTCAGGAATTGGTACATCCATTGCTGGAACCTCTCAACAACCTTCACAGGAAATTAGCATACCAACCACAAGAGCAACTAAAGTCAAGGAAGTAGAGACCACATAATAGCCTACAATGTCAAATCAGCTTGGAATTTCCAAAGAATAGGGTCAAACGCCAACTCTTGCAGCTCAAACCAATGTAGAAGAAACCCCAGTTTTGCAAACTCCTCTAAATGCGGAAAGAAATAAAAAGAGGGATAGGGAAACTACTACCCCTGCCAGTGGATCTACAGGACAGCCTGGGACAAAAGGCAAAGACTAAACCCTCTTTCAGAAGAGGAAATAGGTGAAGAGACTATAGATAGTCAAAGAGAAGAAAGGATGATTAGCCAGCAAACTTTCCCATTGGGAGGAACATCCACTTGCTCACAGAGGCAAGAGCTAGAAAGACAACATAACACAGAAGTATCATCCCTCAGGCCACCAAGTAAAGAGGCCTCATATATGAAGAATACATTCATAGAAATAAAGGCGAGGAATGATCCATTGAGGCTTCAAATTTAAAATCAACATTTAAAAATGGCCCCCACGAATCAGCAAAGACTAAAGTCAGCCTATGACATTAAAGAAGGCAAGATGATAATGAGCTACTTCAAGCCAAAAGTATAACAACCTCAGTCAGCAATAGATTACATGAGAACTAATTTGTAGGTCTTGGCAAAGGATATCCATCCTTTGGATCAGATTGAACTACACAAGCAAACAGGAGAAATGGTCTATTCAACATTGACTAGTAAAGCAATGATGGCCCATAGGCTACAAAATTCTTTGGATAATACAACTGCCTAGCTAAACTTAGAAAAAGCCTCCTCTCAGGCTAAAGACAACAGAATAAAGTCATTAGAAGAAATCATCATTGGATTAGGACATGATCCCAAATATGTAAAGGGTATAGAATAATTAATCAAAAAGAAGGATGAAGATATTGCTACCTTAAGGAAGTAGCTAAAGCTACCTCCTTAAAGGCATCCATAGATTGCTAAGGTCATAAAACAAAAATCTAAAGAAGAGATGATGGATCTACTCTTGAAACTCAATGAAATATTGAATGAAACAGAGTAGGCATTAGAAAAAGCACTGAAGGACAAGTAGGGAGAGTCGACCTCTCAGCCTCTTGATGTAATACCAATAGTCTCAACAACAGTCCCATCTACACTTGGGACAGTATTGGCACCAAACATCCTAGAAGCCACATCAGAGGTGGTTACAGGTACAGCAACAGCAGGAACAGCACAAGGCAGCAGCTGCAATTTGAGCACAAAAGAGCCAATAAAGTCAATGGAAGACATGAAACTAAAAGTTTCAGAATTAAAATAGGTAAAAGAACAGTTTGCTAAGATGGAAAAAAATTATGATCTCTCAAAGATAAACGTTGTGGAAAAAACAAGGGAGATTAAGGCCTTAGAAAATAAAGTGAAAACATTAGAAAATAAACTCACTTTTGACAAGCCTCTAGCAGAGATCAAGAAAATTCTTTGGGCCAACATCACTCAATCCATAAATGATGTTTGGCCATCCATCCAAGTAATCTTTGAGCAGATTGATCTAGTGAAAGGAGCACATTGAGAAATTCAAAAGGCAAAAGCACAGTTAGGACAAATGGCTGATGAAGCCAACTGGCTCATACATTTTTTGAATACTAGGAATAAGAAACAACTAGAAGAACTTGGCATCATAGATAGAACAGAAACTATTTTGGAAATCAAAAGGGTGCTAACCAAGAAAAGTTTGATGTAGAATTTAGAGAGAAGATGTTAGGATATGCAGGTAGAAATTAATTATTTCATGGAGAAGTTTGTTATTTTACTGAATAAAGGGCTACCAAGTCCTTTAGTGATTAATGATAGATTAATGAAGCATAGAGATTATGTAGATAAATTGAATAAGTATGCTGGAAATCAAGCTAGTCCATCAACAAGTGCATCAGGAATAAAAGCACTTCCCACAGGCCAAGTTCTCTATGACAGCTTAGAGAAATTATTCTATGTTGAGCATGAGATAAAGAACTTCTTCCCAATCCAGCCTACCTTTTTTAGATATACAAAAACTGATGAGACCCTGAGGAAACTTCAGAAACATAGATTGCCAAAGCGCAAATGGTGGGAAGACATGTTGGAAATTTTGTAAATTTATCCTTGGTAAAATGTAAATTTTGGGTTATTTACTGTAGTAAGATGAACAGAGATGAAAAGAGATCAAACAGGTCGAAGTGTATCAGAACAGGTAAAGAGTATCAGTCAAAACAGGGTAGCCAGCACAGAGTTGCTAAAGAAGATATCAGCAAGCCAAATCATAGGGCCTGCCTCCAGCACACTCAATAAGAATAGGAACAGCACAACATCAATTTACCTTTCTCCTATCTTCGAGACTAGTTGTCTCTATTTTCTGGTAACTTATTCTTAGTCATCCTAAAATATATCTCTATGAGATATTTTTTGTAATTTTTTTGGTATAAATACTCCCTCAATTAGAGTATTAAGGGTGGATTCATATACATTGCTGTAATATTGGTTATTTTGGAATAAAGTACTATTGTACCAAACTTTTGTATGGCTTTCTCGATAAATAATTGATGCAAAGGATTTTCCACAGATTTCTCGAATCAAACACTAGATCAATAAGTTCTCTATACCTTGTGTTTTAAAGTTTTTCTTGTTTCTTATATCATCTATGTTGCATATCTAAATGATAAAGGAAAAATAGTAGTTCGAAATATGCTTGATTTCACCCTATTTTCAATCGTTATTATTCTCTATGTTTTCTTCTGAATCAGATTAAACAGTGAAACCTTAATTGCTCCTGTTTTCTAGTTCATTCACTTTGATTATTTATTAAAGAATACTCAACTACTCTTTATTAATAATCATTCAAGTTCCCTTTTTGAATAGGTTGAAGGATTCTTAAGAGCCCTTCCCCCATTTTGAAACCATTCCATTTACTCTAAGCCTTTATTTGTTCCCTGTTTGACCATCTTACTCTGTAAAACCATCCTTTGTTAAGAAACTTAATCTAGTTAAGCCATCTTCTTTGACTCCATTAGCCCAATGGCCTAAACTAGTCAGTCCTACCCCTCTGCTATTGAATCTCACTACCCAAACTCAAACAAAGCTCCTAAACTTCATAACTAGCCTAATATCTTTCGAAACAAAGCTAAAACTTAAAGAGAGAGCCCTCTCTAGACACAGATTGGCTAGATTCTGTGTCTGAAAGGTTGGCTTGTGGTTACCTCAGACCCCTTTCCCCTTCTTACAACTTCTGGGAAAATATGAGTGATAACAGTGGGTTGAAGTGAAAAATAATTTTCAATATTTGCTATTTTAAATTAATAATTCGAATCATCCCAAGGTTGATGGTTCATAGAGATTAGATCTAGGAAACTCCAAGTGTGAAATGGAATTTCAAATTTACATATATTTCCTAGATCGTAAATTTCAAGGCAGGGAAGGGAATGGGGCATATTTTATCATCTACCCAACCTTTGTGGTTGGAGAAATCACATCAATGCACAAAATAAACAACAAACATATGGAGTCATTAATTGATAGAGGATCCCCACTACTCTTCCACACATAATGTTTGTATGTTTGTTGTTCAACACATCATCCTACTTTTGCAGGGCTGGTGCACTTCAAATAATATCAATACATATCCCATAATAAAGTCAAGTCCTCTTTAGCTAGAGCTAAGATAACCTAATTTCTCTAACTAGTCACCATTCATATCTCACCAAAGTTTCCAGCTAAATACTTACAGTCATATCTTAATGACATAATTCATTTCCACTTTGTTCTTCTAAACATGAATGACATTACTTTCAAAAGGATGAGGCTAGGTATAAGTTTTAGTGGAATAGTCACCCCTCTGATTTGGCACTTAGATTAGACGAAGCCCACTTGATGTGGTGCATCTCCTTGGGGTGTTTTTCTCAAAGTAGTTCTGAAAAACAATGCCAGTTGTTGAATGCCTAAATTCCATGAAAACTCATGCCTCTAAAATGATATTGATAAAATTTTGATATGTCCTTCAATATTATACATTGTATCAATTCAAATTTGGAACCTTTCTAACTATCCATGTAGGTTGTAAAGTATTAGATCTCCCTTGAGAACCCATGAGTCTAGTAACTTAATAATTCTGTTACTTAGACAACCATGTCCTAATTTATCACTTCTCTAGGTTTTTTCCAAGAAAAATATCCCTTAATAAATGGAGTATTTTGAATTTGAGAGTCAAAATATGTGTCCCAACATATGCACCAAAGTTTATTTCATTGAAACATGTCATTGGTTTTAAGATAAGGAAAAGATCATTAAAGAAGAACATGTAAGTATCTGGCATGCACAATCTATTTCAAAAAGAGAGAAACATGGGTTATGGGAAATATGTGAGATCTATGAGCCCACAAAACACATGTTCCTCTTTGGTCAGAGTGAAAGGTGTTTCTTGATGCTTCATTGCGTCAATGTGATGATCCTAAATCCTGAAGTTTCTAGTCTTCTCACACTGAAACCAGCATTGTCTGAAACATGGGAAAATGTTGTACTAGTCTTGTGGAGTTCTTATCTCCCTTTGTGTGGATGGAAATGAGTTATGAGGATACGCAATGGTATGTTGGTAAATTGATTTGTTCCAAAATTTATCTACGGTGTGGCTTTGACTTATAATTGCAAAGTCTCGGTGATGGGGAATGATTTGGAAGGAACAAACTTGAAGGGTGTAGTCCCAAACCATTTGGCCTCTTTTCTATATCTACAACACTCAAAATATAATTAAAAGGCATCCACTAATCTATTCATACAAGACATCATGGGCACTGGCACTCACACACAATTTATATGTTGTGATCTCCAAGAAAGTTTTAATATCTCATGACACTAAATGTTCTTGTGATTTTTCCTAAGGGGTCTTTCCCTTGTAGCTTCCATCAACATTGTTTCTTGATTTTTTTACAGTGAAGGAATTAATTTTATAGATAATAGTCTTGATTATGACATGGATTTCCGTGACCCGTCTTATTTATGGTTTTTGATGCACAAACTAGGATAGCAATAATAGTAGCTTCTTATCATTTAATGAGTCATCAAAGGTTAGAGGTCTTTGTTGCTCCACTGGAATCTTAGCTGGGTTGGTTAATTAGTTTCAAATGAGTTCTTTAGTATAGAAAGTATGGTAATTTTTACAAGGTAATTTTTACCTCTTAATCATGTTAGAGAAAATATACTAAATGTTCTTAATCATGTTAGAGAAAATATACTAAATGTTCTTGTTAGGTTTCCTGAAGGGCCTTGAGGAATATCAAAATTCTTTTTAGAATACCATTAGATGATATAAATTAAATAGAAAAAATGAAATAGTGATTAATGGTATCTAATTGAATTTCAAATTAAATGAAATTATAGAGACAAGTTTTACAACTTTGATAATAGAAGCGGCCAACTAGAAAGATAAAAAAAAATTAATGAGCACTTTAGTCTAGGCCATAAACGCTATTCTCATTATTGTTTATTTTTTGTTGGGTCCCTATAATACTAGTGATTACCCCATTACTATTGTAGTTATACCCCTTATTTATATTGTTGTGCCCTATTACCACATATTTTTATTTCTGTGCCCTAAGAATCCCTCTATTATTATTTGTGCTTATATTATTATTGTTAGTCGAGCGGATTATATTGTGACTCCTTAGACTCCTATATATAGAAAGGAGGTTTTGTCATTTGTATCATCCAAGAATTGTTCATTTATGTAATGTAAAGGAGGTTTCCCCCTCGAAGAGGCTGAATTCTAAGGCGTTGCTCTATATTTTCTATCTTTTCTTGAGCTGGTTTCATAACATTTGGTATCAGAGCTTTCGATTCTAGGGTTTCGCTGCTCCAAACAGGTCATCGTGGAATTTTCGCTATAACTTTTTTTCTGTGACGTCTCAGAAGTCGCAAAAAAACCCATTTGAGAAGAATTGACGCTGAACGTTGGGTCCAAATTTCAAAGCTTTTTGCACAATATTTTCGGAGATATGATCTGAGGAAGTTGGTCTTTTTGAAGACTCCTGAATTACATTCAAAACAGGTGACCTGCGGAAAATCGTCATAACTTTCTCTCTGAGGATCGGATTGAAATTTCGTAAAAATCTACAGAAAGAGGACGGACTGTAGTTTCTTGTGGGTGTTTTTTAGATCCAAAGGTCGAAACAGTGACTCGTGGCACGTCATACAAGCTCGCTCTACTGAACTAGTCTATAATCAAGTCACTGTGGGAGATTTCGTATAACTCTTCCTTGGAGAATCCAATTTGGGTCAGACTTGTGGCATTGGAAAGAGGACACAGAGGGCTACTATAGGTCACAAATTCAGAACTAGATAATTAGAAAGTACAGAGATACATCAGAGGAAATATCGAGCTCCTACAAAGTGAACAAAGGTGTGTAGATTTTCTTTAATTTTTGCTTAAGCTTGGTTTGAAAATTTATTTTGAAGGAATTCAAAGGGAATATTAGAGAATTATTATCGGTAACTGATGCCCCGAGGAAAGAAAATGCAAACACCTAGTAAGGAGCCTGAAAGCTCTAGCATGACTCATGAAGAAGAAGAAGAAATGCTATATGATATATCAAAATTACAAGAACAAGTGCAACGAGTGTCACTTGCACAAAAAGCAACAGAATCTAAAATGGATGGTATAGGGAAAGATGTAGAAGCTAAGATGGACGGTTTAAAGAAACGTGTAGAAGCTAAGATGGATGGCATGGAAGCTAAGGTGAATGGCATGGACGCTAAAATTGATGGCATGGATGATAAGATGGATAAGTTGCTACAAGAAATAGTCAATAAGCGTGAAAGAGTACTAAAGGAAACTCATGATGAGAACAAAAGAAATGTTAATCATGATTCCATAGACTCTAATGTTGGATCGAAGACTCACCATATTCCAAAAATCGATATGAGGAAGTTTGATGGCAAGGATCCCGCAACATGGATATTACAGATGGAGCAATTTTTCGATCTCAATAATGTGCAAAACACACAAAAGGTACGTATTGCAACTTTATATTTGGAACCAAATCAGTTTGTATGGTATCAATGGCTTTGTTCTTGTAAACAGTTTATCACTTGGGCAATTTTTACGGAAGAATTGGTAGCACATATGAGGATACAAAAAGTAACACTTTTTTTAGCCAATTGATAAGTCTCAAACAAAAGGGTTCAATAATGGATTATATTGAGGAGTTCCAAAAATTGAACATAAGGGTAAAAGATATTCCAGAGGAGCATAGGATTGATGTGTTCATAGGGTCTTTAAAGGATACCAACATGATGTTCGCCTTTGGGAACCTGATTCATTAGAGAAGGCATTCAGGTTAGCAAGAAAAATGGAAAGCAAAATTATGGCAACCAGGAAGCATACCAGTCACAACTATAAAGACGGAAGTGTTGTTGCCCATAGTCTTCCCCAACCTACAAGGTTGACACCACAACAATTGGAAGAAAAAAGAGCAAAAGGGCTTTGTTACAATTGTGATAGCAAATACACAAAAGGTCATAAGTGTGCTGAGAAGAAATTATTCTACATAGATTGTGAAGAGGAAGAAGAAAAGGAGCAAGAAAGGTCAAAAGAAGAGGATATATTCCAGGAAAAGCCTAGATGAAGAACAAATGAATCCGACGATATCTTGTAATGCATTGGCGGGAATTACCCACTCCTCAAACCATTCAATGATAGAAGGACAAAATCAAGAAGAAAAAGGTAATAGTGTTGATTGATTCAGGAAGCACCCACAATTTTATTCATTGTAGGGTAGCAAAAGAATTGAATTGCTTCCTATATCCAGCACCAGAGTGTCAAGTGATGATTGCAGATGGAGGAACAATAAATTGCTCGGGAAAGTGCCATAATATCAAGTTATCCATGGGAGAATATGTATTGACTAGCCCAATGCTTTCCATTCCAATGGGATGTGCTGATGTTGTACTAGGAGTCCAATGGCTACAATCCTTGGGTACAATAGCTTTTAATTTTCAAGAACTTTTCATGAGATTTTCTACGGAAGGAAAGGAAGCTGAATTAAGGGGTATTGCAAGGAAACCAGGAAAGGTAATAAGATCTAATGGTATGACAAAGCTTCTAAAAAAGGAGTAAAGAGGTGTAGTTGCACAATTATGTTCGCTAGATGTTTCCACATCAGAATCATCTATTTCTCTAGATCTCCAAAAAGTCTTGGACAATTATTCCAAGGTATTTGAGACTCCCAAAGGTCTCCCACCTATGCATGATCATGACCATGCTATTCATCTGATTCCAGGAAGTGTTCCTCCGAACATCAGGCCATACAGATATCCCTATGTCCAAAAGAGTGAAATTGAACGTATGGTTGCAGAAATGCTAGAGGCTGGTATAATTCAACCAAGTCAAAGTTTTTTCTCTGCTCCAGTAGTATTGGTGCACAAGAAGGATGGATCATGGCGCATGTGTCCGGATTATAGGGAGCTCAACAAGCTCACTATTAAAGATAAGTTCCCCATCCCTGTCATTGATGAATTATTGGATGAATTGCATGGATCAATTTACTTCACCAAGTTGGATCTTCGTTCAGGGTATCATCAAATCAGAATGAAGATTGAAAGACATTCCAAAAACAACATTTAGAACTCATGAGGGTCATTATGAATTTTTGGTCATGCCTTTTGGCCTTACCAATGCACCCTCAACATTTCAAGGTTTGATGAATTCAATTTCCAAACCATTCCTTAGAAAATTTGTGTTAGTATTCTTTGATGATATACTAATCTAAAACAAGTCTTGGAAGGATCATGTTGAGCATGTTGACAGGGTGCTACAATTATTGGAGGAAAAACAATTATATGTAAAAAGATCCAAATGTTTCTTTGGAGTACAAGAGGTGGAATATCTGGGTCATATTGTATCTCATGAAGGAGTTAAGGTAGACCCTAGCAAAATTAAAGTCATTAAGGAATGGAGAATCCCCACATCCATAAAGCATCTGCGAGGATTTCTCGATTTGACAAGGTATTATCGCAAGTTTGTTAAGAATTATCGGAGAATAGCAGCACCTCTAACAACACTATTCAAGAAAGATGCCTTTTCATGGACTCCAGAAGCAACAAAGGCTTTCGAACATCTTAAATAGGAAATGTGCCAAGCACCTGCCTTAGCTACACCAGACTTCACAAAAACCTTTATTGTGGAATGTGATGCTTCAGGAAATGGAATTGGTGTGGTTCTAATGCAAGATGAAAGACCCATTGCTTTTGAAAGTCGTCCAATCAAGGGAAAGTTTTTAAGCAAAGCTATTTATGAGAAGGAAATGTTGGCAATACTCCATGCACTTAAGAAATGGAGACCCTACCTAATGGGAAGACACTTCAATGTAAAAACGGATCATGATAGCCTTAAATACTTTTTAGAACAAAGATTATCCTCTGAAGAGCAACAAAAGTGGGTCACAAAGATGTTGGGTTACGACTTTGAAATCATCTACAAAAAAGGGAAGCAAAATGTGGTGGCAGATGCACTCTCAAGAAAGGATGAGGATATGGAAGCAATTTTGTGTGCCATTTCTATTATCCAACCAGATTGGATAAACGAAGCAAAGGAGGAATGGAAGAATGACGAAGAAGTGTGGGCACTTATTCGAAAGCTACAACAAGATTCAAGTACTTCTAATACATTTAGCTGGAAAAATGATTCGTTATGG
>APFE030485655.1:7969-20669 GCA_000404065.3 Pinus taeda
ATCTTACCTTAGGTCCAACGCTTGTTGTAGCAGCCTAGCTTCATTGATCCAGATGAGCTCCTCCTTCACTTTGAAACCTGCATACACTAACAATCAAACGATTACATAACACCTGATTATTCCATAAAACAAAGCATATTCAACATATAGACCAAGGAGTATATGAAACAATTCATTAACAACAAATCATTGAGAAGAATGGACTTATTTGTATTAAGGAAACAAAAGAAGCCATTACAACCTGAGCCTTGGTGTTGTGCAAGTTCCTCCCAGGGTCCAGCAAGAGTTTTCCTCTACTTTGACAAGCTCACCCACTTCCAATATGAAACAAGAAAGGATGGTAATCTCTCCTCACAAGTTTACAATGGAAGTCCTAATTCCAGCAGCGTCTACCCTTTGGAATGTTCAGCTTTCAACCTCCCCTCCCTTGGCCCAATGCCTGTATTTATAGTGTTCTAGAGGAAGTTATTCAGTTCCAACATCAATGGGATACTCCCTCTTTTGGATGGGGTAGCTCCTCTCTTGATGGGATAAGTTCCTCTATCATAGGGATGTATGAACCATCTGGAGGCACTCAATACACGTCAAACACTCTTCTAGAAGGCTCTAGAAGTGACCACAAGTAACTTTTTTAAGATGAAACTCGCGCCTTTTGACCTTTACAGGGGTATGCACCCATCCTTCGGCTTACAGAGCGTACAAGTATGCAGGTACAACGAGTTTGGGATGCGTACACGCAGGCAAGGTAGAGAGAATCTGCGTACCCAGAGATAAACATGTTTTTTAAAGAGTCCCTTTTAAGGGACTACCATTATCTCAAGAAGGAATATAAATAGAAGATGATTGGAGTATCAATTCACCATCTAATGAGAATTCATAAAATGAAGATATACCTTTGAGGTAATCAATACCTAAGGAGACTTGCAAAGGGAAGAGAAGGAGTATGTTTTTGGTTAAATATCTTGTGATTTCATGTCAAAAATAGGAGGAGAAACAGGCTACGAAGAAAGACAAAGTAGGGAAGTTCAGTGCCTATTTTGAGGGTAATTATTCCCACGGAAGAGGTACAAAATTTTATATCATTCCATAGTTATATGCTCCAGTCCTATATGTGACTTTTGGAGGGGCTGATAGGTTAAACAGGAGGGCCAGAAGTGACACAACTGACAAAAAGTAAGTGAGGTATGTTTGGGAGGAGAAGTCATAGGTTTTTGAAGCATACATGACCAAGTTTGAGGCACTGTGACTGTAGATACAAATTCCTCTGATTATGGAATTTGTATCTACAGTCACAGTGCCTCAAACTTGGTCATGTATGTTTCAAAAACCTATGACTTCTCCTCCCAAACATACCTCACTTACTTGTTGTCACTTGTGTCACTTCTGGCCCTCCTTTTTAACCTATCAGCCCCTCCAAAATTCACATATAGGACTGGAGCATATAACTAGGGAATGATATAAAATTTTGTACCTCTTCCGTGGGAATAATTACCCTCAAAATAGGCACTGAACTGCCCTACTTTGTCTTTCTTCCTAGCCTATTTCTCCTCCTATTTTTGACATGAAATCACAAGATATTTAACCAAAAACATACTCCTTCTCTTCCCTTTGCAAGTCTCCTTAGGTATTGATTACCTCAAAGGTATATCTTCATTTTATGAATTCTCATTAGATTGTGAATTGATACTCCAATCATCTTCTATTTATATTCCTTTTTGAGCTAATGGTAGTCCCTTAAAAGGGACTCTTTAAGTTAGGTCGACTTCAATCTTAGGATAGTTAGCCCACATAAAGATATAAAAAATTAATATCTCAACTTCTATAATTCTTCTCTTCCTGCTTGAAGTAACCCCTTTTCCTTCGAAGGGTGCTCTTCCATCTCGAAGTGTCAAGTATCCAAAACTCCTCACGTATTCACACCCATAACTTTGGGTGCAAATCCCACAAATTGGGTTTTTTCCCACGAATCCTATGTGGGTCAAAATCCTCCACAACCCTGTACCCTAGGGTTTTGTGTTCCTCCCAAGCTACCAATATCAACAGGTTTTAGCTATTGATGGTACCAAAATACATCATTAGAATTCTCTTATCAAATAATAGCATCTTGAAGAGAGTAGACAATGACTGAAAATATCTACCAGATGGTCACTTCAGAAACTCTCTTAGTAATGACATAAGAGACTATAAGTTCAATAAAAAAACTATGTAATATGCCCTTCTAAGATACTCTCAAATGAGTCATATATGACATTATAAATATTATTATCCACAAATTATAATTTTTGAACTAGCTCATGAGTCCACCCTCTAGGTTCAACATGGTGTCAGTCTTTATTTTGATCATTGAACTTATGTATCCATTCTTCTACTAAATTAATATATTCAACAAAGAAACTTTCATAATAATTCATGAAAACATACAGTTGTGTCCATTCATCTATAATGATTTGGCAATCTTAGATTTCACTAGAAGCAAAATCTCACTCCTTTTCTTCAAGTCACTGGTTGATTTCCTCCTTTGTAGGATTCCATACTATCTTTAATATTGAACCCTGATCCCAACAAAAAATCCATTTGTTGGTGCAATTTATAGTCTGACTTGAGTCATGTGTAAATTCTTGGTAATAAAGCCCCACCAGATATTGACCCTTTTAGCATAAACTACAAGAGAAGATCAAGCCTTACTCTAGGCATCAAGGGGGACTACAAGAACTAGGATTTTGTAGTTGTGAAGGAAATAAGAATCAAATGAGAATAACGATTCTACAACATCTTACCTATTATTCATATGCTAACTCCTTGTGTGAATACTCACAACAATGACCGAAATATTGACAATCAAAATAAACTTTTAAAATGGGGATTTTGAAATAGCCAAATGTTGTAATAGAATCAACAATGCACTACTACTGTTTGAAAGAAACATAATTATTGCATGATGTGACCATCTTATAGAACATAGGAAATAAGAACAAGTTTATCTTCAATTGTATTTCGTTAATAACCAAAACGGGTTCTTGGTACAACGCTTGTAGCATTACAACAATATTTCACCTCGACTCACGAGCCTAAATCTCATAATATTACAACAAAAACAAGAAACTACTAAGGAAATAATCACAAACCAACCAACCAATCTAAATCCCTTTAGCATCTGCCTATTTATACATAGTGACAAAAGATTTGATACCATGGGAAGTACTAGGAAAAAACATACCATGAGCACTACCATGTGCAAACCCACTACACTCAATAATATGAACCAAATATAAACAAGTAAGAATACATAGTTAAACTTAACAATTTTCACCCATTTAGATTATGTGCTACTCCTTACCCTACAATTATCCTTTCTATTCTAGTTTTGTGCGCACCTCCTTCTACGAAAAAACTTGTGTGTCATTTCTGTATGTTTTTTCTGCTCCAGCTTTACATGTGTGATTCCCAAAACTCTGAAGCATTCTACATTTCATTGCATAGATTCTTTCCAAAAATTATCCCAAAAGTTCGCTGGACTTTTGTTGGCTTATTCTTTGAGGCATAAAAGATGTATGTTGATTTCTTCCTTCAATATTGTATCTTTTGAGAATGGATGTAACTCCCATTCCATTGTCATTGTTGATTTTTGTTTTCACTTAGTTTTATCTTGCTGCTATTATTTTTTTTTACTCTTGTTGTTTATGATAATTTGCTTTAGTTGCAACTCTCTCTAGTCCCTTGACTACATTGACAAATTTGATGGGTTCCTTATCTTCAAGTACTTTTGAGTTGGTCTCTATGTCATATCCCAAACCATTGTTGATATGAGTAGATCTTTGGACACTCATAATGTTATCCACCTTACTAGATCCTTTGATAAATTTCTAATTTAGGTTGATTTGCATCTTCGTCCTTTCAAACGCTTTTCTAAGGGAGACTACGTCTTCCTTAATCCATTCATATTCATTGCATTCTTCTTTCATATGTTTCAACTAAGTATCCTCAATATTCTTTTCTTCCTTGATTTTTAGAAGAAAAAGTGCCAAATTTTTAGAGATACCCTTCTTTTTTCAAAGTTTGTCAACATCTCTTTCTACATCTTATTCCTTTTGATTAGCCTTTTAATTTATTCTAAAGCACTAATTAATTCACCATCCAAATATACTTCAATAAATTCTTCATCAAAATTCTACATGTTCTTTTTCTAATGTGTCTAAAAACATGATCATAAACTTTTTTGTACTTCCTTTAGATTTTTCCTCAATAGAGGATTGCTCATCTTCATCTTTTGAGACATTATTATCATCTTGAGTAGAAAAACTCTTATTTCTTATATTTATATCTTGTTATGCTTTTCTATACTTAACCTTAGGTTCACATTCATTCTTCTTTTTGTTTTGTGAAAATTTAGATGCATAATGACCAACCTTACTACAATTCAAACATTTAAATCCAACTTACCCTATTATTTTCCAAATCATCTCTTCAATTTTCTGACAAAATTTTTATGCTCTTCCTCAGATCCACAACTTGAATCATCTTGATCTTCCTTGGAATTTTTCTCATATTTCAAGGTTGTACCTATTGATATATTTATTCTTTATGTAGGATTCATTTCATAGGGAGTTAATGTTCCATGTAATTGATTCAATAATATAATGGTGAAATCTCACATTTCCTCAACAATTTTTGAGCTACAAAAATTCATTCATTATCTCATCAAGTCCTCTTAATGTATTGACTATTTCATCCACTAAAATGAATGATTTTTCTATTTTGTCATCATCATGCATCTTAAGGTATTCAAGTTGCATTCTATAGCCATTAAGTTTATCCTTCTTTAATTTGATGTCTCCTTCATATTAACTACTCATCATGTCCCATATTGCCTTGGTAATGGTGCATTGCATAACTTTGACCAAATTAGATTCAGGCAGACTAGTAAGTAGAGCATTATTTACTTTTTTCATTATAAGTGAAACCAATCTTATCATCTTTGTTACTGATGATAGGTGGCTTTGTACAACAATTTTGTACTATGTCCCATACATCTCCACCAAGAGACTATAAGAAAGTCCTCGTTCTTTCCTCCCAAAATACATAGTTTGTTTTAGTAAGTATATGAACCTTAATGGTGTTACTTCCATCATGTATAGAAATTATATTATATCTAATTTCTAGTTATTAGATTGTTGTTGAAGGAACTTGGCTCTAATACCAGTTGTTAGAAACCAGGAAAATACTATGAGAGTGGTTGGATCAATATTTTCACAACTCTAAAAATTACTTCCTAAAAGTAAAAGTACTCAACTACAAAGTAATAAATAGAATCACGTCAATCTGAGAAAGTATGAATGCAAGATATTAACATGGAAACCCAACTGGGAAACACCACAATTTATTTTTGGTTATGATGCAAAATAAACCTCCAACTTTAAATTACATCAATTTTTGTAAGATACAACCTACAAAAGGCTCCAATGTCATTTTCATTTGCAATCACAAACTTGTTGTTTTTAACAAGAACCAACCTAAAGGGAGCACCAACTCCCTATTGTGCAAGTACCTACTCGCACAACTTTTCAAGTCCTTTTTTCATGAATTTTCAAACCCATATCTGAGGCTTCCTTTTCATAAAGTATTACCTCATCAATTTCTCCATCTCAATACTACTCTTCATCCCAAAAGATACTTCTTTGTCTCTATTCATGTCTTTTTTCTCTTCAATGTTGTCTTTACTTATAAATATTTACAACTCCTTCTATTCTTAGTTCATTTTCTATTTTAAATGTTATGTTGCAATTAAGCGTCATATATATTTTAGATTAGTTACTATCCTAACTATTGCTTCAAACACTCTCATCTTTATATTTTTTAAATGTTCAATTAGTTGATTCATACTTCAACACTTTTTACTCTCGCTCTACATATGAATAACACATTTTACATTCCCTATTAAAAACAAAAATCTAACTGCTTCAACATCTTTGTCCAAATTTGGTATTCATAATGCAATATTTCTCTTTCTAATTTTGGTGCTCAAATGACAAACTCATTATTTTCACTTACTACTTCTTTTCACATAGGAACACAAGCCGCAAACCTTAGGCGTAAGTATAAAAATGGTGTTTCGTAACTTGCCCGTATGACCAAATCACAAAACTATGTTCTTAACTATCAGAGAGAAAAAAACTTCTATTAATGTTATGATAGAATCATTGTCCCATGTGGCATCCTTTGTGTGATGCCATGTGTCGCCCTAAACTAGCCCACTTTGCCAAGAAAAAATCCCAATTTTTCCTACCATGTGTCACCTGTTGTAATTTTCCATGTGTCCACTGATGTCTAGACTACATGTCAGCCATCTTGTTGCATCATTTACTAGACTACCACCTATGTTTGATAGCCACATCAATGTTGATCAGATAAAATTTGGTATCCAACACATTTCCTTTATAAATCTTTGGCATGCCTTCAATAACCCTGGATGATCGGATACACCCTACCATTAGTCAAATACAACAACTTCCAAATACTTTAAACTTCTAAGATATGTCCATTTGAATTTGACATCTGATGCTTTCTATTATTAGCTAACGAGGTTTCACCTTGAATTTATCGGATGCCCCATATTCTTTGAATCCTTCTCTTCTTGTAAACTATTCCTTCACATAAAACACTTTTTTCTCCTCGATACTTGGGAGTTTGACCAAGTGTTATATATGATGGAAATATCCTGGAGAGGAATATTCACCTACAGACATTGCAAAAGAATTTTAGCAATTTACCTATAGATAAAATTCCTTCAAATATAGGCTACATCTCATCATCAAAAACTCCCATAAGCTTGTATTCACTCGACGTTAATGAGTATACTTGCTCACTATGAACTGCCCACTAATTTTTTTGGTTCACCCAATTGTGTTGAGTTGAATTCCATTACATTTATCAATCTCTTGGATGTGTTTTGCTTGTTTAAGAGACTTATCATTAAGTTTTCTCCAATAGATCTACATTTACCAACACCAACTCATTAACTCTAGGGATTTGATTTAGAGGCCCAATACCTTTCATTTTGTTTTTGTGATTATTGTTATACCCTACATGTTGCATTGAATTTTAAATATTTATCGCTAATGGCATGGTCACTCCTCTAAGTCTTAAACTTGAACACATATATTTCCATTATATTGGTTTATACTAACACCTTGGTATATGTTATTATTATTGATGAGCTAACTCACATCTAACCATGGGGGGTTCACTCAATCACCGTTTGACATATCAGGTATGCTTGTGGCATACTAAACAATACCCTTAATTTAACTACATATTGGAAAACACCTCTGGAAGTCACATTATTTAAACCCCTACCAATACGAACCTGATACACCTTTCCAATTTAAAAAACCCCTACTTTACGAAATATTGTAGTATTCATTTTTTAATTAAGATTTTTTATACCCCTTTATATTTTTTCATTAACTTTGAGCTCCATTTTTTATACCCACAAATGCAAAAGCCCTTTACTCCCTATTATATGCTCAATATATCATGTCATTTTTTCCTCAATATATATCTACTATTATGAACACACGTGGTATGGTATGGCTCCCCCAGTGAAGCCCTCACACATCTAAATACAATTTAGATCCTTGGCCACTAAGCAAATATTATCCTTTATGATCAAATAAGAGATCCTTTAATCACACCATGGAGTTATGTTCTGAGTTATATAAATGTTCTAGAAAAAATTGAAAACCAAAGACACTTATTACACTTATTCAACATTTGTTCAAAATCTCTAGTTTGAGCTTATCTCAATGGCCTCTCTACATATTCAAGAACTTATTTCAATGGGCCTTCTTTGTTGTAGGTCCATGTCCTCTAGGGTGATATTATTTCATGACAAGAACAAATGAGTGTAACAATAATTTTTAATTGTAGCATGAAATAGCTACATTTATAAATCGATTTGATGTTTCTATATCAATGATAGAAATGATATGTGGATATCCACATGGTATCCTTTTATTAATTCTTTTTACGTAAATATCGTAAGTACACATGTTTTATTGTAGAAAAAAGGTCACATGGATTATTAAAGATATAACCCTTGGAATCAAGTAAATGATCATGAAACCTCCTCTTCCTTAATTCGATACTCTATCCCACATTGGTTCAATAGTTCAGTCCATGGTGGTTTAATGCTCCTAATTTCAAAACATGAAACTTTTCCAACAGTAGGTCCACACCATAGTGGTGTATCCTATTACCATATTAATATAATCATTGTGGGACCAATATTATATCTACTCAAGTATCTCAAATGTTGAATATTTATGTGGCCATCTTCATAGATGTGTTTTCGAGTAGAAATAAAGTCAAACAAATTAATATGTGGTTCATAAAAATGAATTCCATAATATACTTTATACCCTTTATCCTACATTAATCTTAAAATTCCATTTGCAATAGATAAAATTGATTGCATAATATCAAGTCTATGCTAAGAAGAATTTTCATATTAAAATACTTCGCACTAACATATCTAAGATAAAATTACAACTTACCTTTTTATTTTCTTAAAATATTTAAAAATTGCAATTCTTTGTTCTATCCATATTTGAAATAATGTAGTAAGATTAGGGTCATTTAGTGACTTCTTTTTATTTATTGTGATAATCTACCTTAACTCACTTGTCAATTTGTAGATGGGACAACCATTACTAGCTATAATATGTGAATGTAGACTGACTCATTACCATTACACTTTTGTTTTTATTTAGTGGGAAAACCTATATTAACTCAATTGTTCACTGGTAGTAGAGACAACCATCAGTAGTTATTATTCAGGAATGTGAACTGACTCATTATCCCTAGCTATTATTTCTGAATATGTATTGATTCATTATCACTAGTTACACCGAAGGTGTTATATCTATGCCCTTTCATGTAATGACACTATTCACTACAGTGAATCAGTCAGCTTATATTTCGTCCTCCTTCATCCTATTAAAATATGACATGTGGAATGTGATTTCTTGTTTATTGTACTCCTCCTTGAGATTTTGTCTCAACTTTCAGGATAGCCTACAAACATGTTACAACTGAGAACACCACGTCGCCATAGATAGCCAAAAACTTGGGTAGCCTTCTTGGTATCTATAACATGGATTACATTGGATATTTTTCGACAGGACCAATAAATTTTCTTATTGAGGTCATAGGGGTATTGGGAAGCAGGCTTCAATTGAATATGAGTTACTGTGATGAAATATATTTCTCAGATCCCATTGCACAGGTGAAACATGAAATAATATCAAAGTCAAAATCAATGTCGATACACATTGCATGAGGAATTTTACATCTAATGTTGTATGTGTATGTCATCTGTGTGACTTCATTGTGAAGAATTCGATGAAATTGATTATCAAGTGACCCAACTACAATTTTGTTGGTAGGAAATACAAAAGAAGGAGCCACGCTAATTATCAGGTGATCTAATTCCAATTTTGTTGGAGGGAAATCCAGAAGAAGGAATCACTCAGTGTTATATGTTTTGTTCGGTAATCGAAATGATTAAGAGTGAAAAGAACACCATGCCGAAGAAATTTGGTTTATAGAAGAAGTGTGAGGGGCCTATGAAGTGGTGGAAGATCCCACCCAAGCACATGATGTTGTGCCAAAGAAACATGAAACCCCAAGTAAATAGGCCCTTCTCTCACCAGCCCTCGGTCGCAACACAAAGAAGTTTATGACGACCACTTAAGAAGCCCAATACACATCCAAGTGTTATGTTAGCACTAGTTCTTTTGTCTTTCCTATGGAATTCTTAGGAAATCCAACCTTTTGGTAATAGCGAAAGTGCATATGTTATTTACCAATAGAAAATGGTGAAATTAGTGACTAAGTGACTAAAAACGTTAGTCACCCACAACTTTTCCATGTGAAATGCTACCAAAAATTAGTAATATTAAGAAATCCAACTAAAAGCAACTAACATAAATGACTATTTTAGTCACTAGTTAAAATATATGACTAGCTAATAGGTAATACTACTAGAAATGACTAACATAAATGACTAATTTAGTCGAGGAAAAAAAATATGACTACCTAACAAAAACTAAAATAATATGAATTAGTCATTTATGTTGGTAATTTTAATTGCATCACTTCAACAATCTAAAATTGCAAGTCATAAGGGATTCAAATGTTGTTTTAGATTGGTTGAAAGGTCATACTTCCTTATACACTTCTTTATTGGATGAAAGGATGATTAAAATTATGCACATTATTAGAATCTTTAGGGGCATATCATTTGATCACATTCATGGGGAATCCAATTCAAAGTTTGACAAATTATGAAAAAGGGGAGTGGGCCAACACCTCCTTTCGCAACATGACATGACCACCTATATATGTTGCAACAACCTTTCCAACTTATTTAGTTGTTTGCACATATATTTCACATTTCTTCTTCGTCTTGCAAAGTGGTAGTGTTAAGGAGAGGGTATGAACTCTAATTAAAGAATGTTCACTTAGTACCACTACCAAATTTTCTTCATGCAAGTTGCATGATGATAAATCAATGACATTCAAATGTTACAAACGTGTAACTACTCCACATTCAACTCTGTTGTGTTCATTGTCCTTAGTAACAATGACAAGCTTGAATATTTCCTTTATTTATCATTGCAAACACATAACTCTTTCTTGTCCCAAACATAGTTAATACTGTTTGTGTATGATCTCTTAATTCTGGAATGGTCTCTTAATGATTATAATGAACTCTCAATCTCCAATGCTCATGAATATGATGAATGAATGATGTAACTCCTTAGTTGTATAGACAATTCATGATTCATTTTCTATTTTTATTGTGCCATTGTATATATGCTTCACTAGCATCTCATGCTATATGGTTAATTGAGCAAGCTTTATCTTTCATTTTTCAAGTATCATTTGGTTGCATGTGTCAGGCCAGGAGGTAACTCCTCAAATATGGGATTTTATTATTCATTTAGGCTTTTCCTTATTATATAAAAAGAGGGAGTGACTATTGAGTTTCATCTGCCGATGACTCTCCATTTTCTCTATTATTTGTTTACACTATTTACAATTGTTCACCCAATTCCTATGATTAGGTGTGAACGTTCCCCCCCTTAATCTAAAGGGATGTTGGTGAGTCCAAGCATCATTGTGAATCTTTCAAGATTTTCTCTTCCAAGCGCTTGGGTGAAGATGTCTACAATTTGCTCATTGGTGGAACAATGGCGAAGATGGATTGTTTTGGTCTCAACATGATGTCGAATCATATGATATTTTGTATTGATGTGCTTCATTTGATCATGGAAATTTCGTTTCTTAGCCAAATTTATTACCGAGGTATTGTCAATAATGAGTGGAGTCGAATGTACATTTTTTACCTACAAATATTCTAGAATTGTCCTAAGACACACAATTTCTTTTGTTGCCTCAGTTGCTGCCACATATCCGGCCTCTATTGTGGAATCTGTTGGAACTGATTGTTTGCGTGATCTCTAGGAGATAGTTTCTGATCCAATACTCATAGCATAACCTGAAGTAGATACCCTAGTTTCTTTGTCCCCATTGAAATATGAATCAGAGTATCAAATCAAGCTAAAGTCGCCCACCTATGTATACTTGAGTACAAAGTCTTGAGTTCCCTTCAAGTACTTTAGAACTCTTTTTTCAGCAGACAAATGTCCCTCACAAGGCTTTTGCATAAACCTAGAGACGATTCCAAAAGCAAACGAAATGTCTAGTCTCATAGTGGCCAGATAGTTGAGACTTCCTACAAGCTCTCTATACTTTGTTGCATCCTCAAATTATTTTCCTTCAATGCATGTGAGCTTTAAGTTTTGTTCAATTGGAGTAGTCAGAGGATTGCATTCAGCCATGCCAAAACCTCTTCAACAAATATCCAATGTACTTCCTTTGAGAAAGCAATATGGACTTTGGATGTTAAGTTACTTCAGTACCAAGATAGTAATAAACATAGTCCAAATTAGTCATTTCAAAACCTTTCCTCAATTCCTTATTTATGGATGTAATGTAGCTCTCGTTGTTCCTTGTCATCAAGATATCATATACACATACCACAATATATACAACTATTTTTCCAACTTTCTTGAAAAACAAAGTTGCATCATCAAGATCGTAAAGTTTGAAATTGAGTTTCAGAAGATGTTCAGTTAGTTTTTCATACCAAGCACGCGGTGCTTGTTTGAGGCCATACAAGTATTTCACAAGTTTGCATACTTTATGTTCATGTCCTTTCATAGAAAATACTTTAGTTTGGGACATAAAAACATTCTCTTTTAGATCTCCATTCAAGAAATTAGTTTTTACATCCATTTGATGAACTTTCCAATCGTTTTGAGCTACTAGGGCAAAGAGTCTCCGGATGGTAGCCCATTTTGCTGTGGGGGAAAAAGTCTCCTCATAATTGACGTTGTTGGGTCCCTATAATACTAGTGATTACCCCATTACTATTGTAGTTATACCCCTTATTAATATTTTGTGCCCCTATTGCCCCCATATTGTTATTATTGTGCCCCATAGAATCCCTCTATTGTTATTTTTGTGGCTTTATATTATTATTGTTAGGTCGGCTAGTCTATATTGTGACTCCTTAGACTCCTGTATATAGAAAGGAGGTTTTGTCATTTGAATCATCCAAGAATTGTTCATTTAT
>APFE030485662.1:0-51445 GCA_000404065.3 Pinus taeda
ATCCTCAAATTCTTTTCCTTCAATAGATGTGAGCTTTAAGTTTTGTTCCATTGGAGTAGTAAGAGGATTAAACTTTGTCATGCCAAACATGTTCAATAGATCTCCAATGTATTTCTTTTGAGAAAGAAATATGGACTTTGGATGTTGGGTTACTTCAATGCCAAGATAGTAATGAACATAGCCCAAATCAGTCATTTCAAAACTTTTCCTGAATTCCTTCTTTATGGATGCAATGTAGCTTTCATTGTTCCATGTCATCAAAAGATCATCTACATATACCACAAGATATGCAACTGTTTTGCCAACTTTCTTGACAAATAAAGTTGCATCATCAAGATCAAAATGTTTGAAATTGAGTTTGCTCAGTTAGGTTTTCATACCAGGCTCGTGGTGCTTGTTTGAGGCCATACAAGGACTTCACAAGTTTGCATACTTTATGTTCATGTCCTTTCACAACAAATCCTTCAGGCCGGGACATAAAAACATTCTCTTTTAGATCTCCATTCAAGAAGGCAGTTTTTACATCCATTTGATGGACTTTCCAACCGTTCTGAGCTGTTAGTGCAAAGAGTGTCCGCATGGTGGCCCATTTTGCTGTGGGGGCAAAAGTTTCCTCATAATCGACCCCTTCCTTCTGTGCAAAACCTTTTGCCACAAGCCTAGCTTTGTGCTTGTCAAGTGAGCCATCAGATTTGTACTTGTTCTTGTAGACCCACTTGCAGCCAATTTGTTTGGTTCCAAATGGAGGATCAACCAGCTTCCAAGTGCCGTTCTTTATGAGGGCATCATACTCCTTTTGCATTGCTTCTTTCCATGCATCATGAGAAGCAGCTTCTTTAAAGGAAGTTGGTTCAAAATCTGTAGACAAGTTCAATTCACAATCATAAGAAACATCCATATCAATAGGTAAATTAGAGTCATCTACATCACCTCCATTTTGTCGATTTGCATTTCTGGTTCCTGTTTTTCCAATTTCATCAGGATGAACACTTTCAAGTGTCTTTGTCAGCCACTTTGGGGGACCTTTCTGAGATGGTCCAGGCTGCTCTGTTGATTGAGTTGGGAGTGAATCAAGATTGAGTCTCCCAATTCTATCAATTACATCACTTAAAGCATCATCCGTTGTTGGAGTTTTAGACGGGGGAGAATATTCTTCAGAAGAAGATTCCACATGTTGATCTAGTATAGGAATCCCCCCTTCAAGATGTGGAATCTGATTTCAAATTCTTGAAATGATTTCGTTTTTGCAATCTATCCAAGCGATCAAGTTGCCGCTCAACAACATTGTCAGATTTGGATGATTCAAGAAAAATTACATCTCTAGATATAACAAACTTTTTATTTTCTTCATCATAGAGGCGGTATGCTTTGGAGGGGTTTGAATACCCCAGGAAGATACACTTACGACTTCTAGCACCAAGTTTGTTTCTATGTACCTTTTGTATCAAAGCAGGTGGAACCAAAGACCCTGAGATGTTTTACCGAAGGAACATGTCCATACAACAATTCATAAGGAGTCTTGTTTCTTATAGCATTAGATGGACATCTATTCTTTATATATGCAACACATAGAACAACATCAACCCATAACATTATCTTTACATTTTTGAAGAAAAGCATGGATCGTACCATATTCAAGATTGTTCTATTCATTCTTTCAGCTACACCATTTTGTTGGGGATTATAAGGCACAGTTGTTTGATGTTTGATCCCATGTTTGCGAAGATAGTTTTCAAATTCATTTGATGTATATTCTTTTCCATTATCAGTGCGAATAGACCCAATATGAGATTGTGCATAATTTTCAATCTATTTATGAAAATTATTGAATGTTTGGAAAGCATCAGATTTGTTCTTCAATAAATAAACCCAGCACATTCTGGTGTAGTCATCAATAAACGTCATGATATATTTATTTCCATTTGCAGAAGAAACAGGCATTAGACCACATAAATATGAATGAATGAGTTCAATTTTCCTATGTGCTCTTGAATGTGAATCATGAAAAGACTATTTGCTATGCTTTCCTAGAATGCAAGCATCACATTACTTAAGTTTTCTAGGAATTGTAGGCAAATCAGCAACACCATTTTTCTTCAATAAGCGGAGACTGTCATAGTTCAAATGTCCAAATCTAGCATGCCATAATAAACTTGATGGAAGTGTACCTTCTTCATGATGAGAATTGTATGAGAAATGTTGTGCATGAGCAGAAGTTCCTTGCAGTTTGAGAAGCCTTTCTTCTTCTATTCCCCTCATGACAAGTGAGTGGTCAGATGCTTTTCTTACCTCAAGCTTGCCATCAAACATATGAATGGAGTGACCTTGCAGGCGGATGTGGACCAAGGACAACAACTTTCTCTTGAGCTATGGGAGATATAGAACATGATCCAGAAGAAAGTCTGGAAGACCAGGCAGTTTAAGCCTGATTGTGCCAAACCCTGATGGCTTGATTTTTGATTGATCTGTAAAGTATACTGCTCCATCAACATTGTTAGTGAAATCTTCAAAAAATTCTTTTCTATGAGTCATGTGGCAGGTTGCTCCTGAATCAAGCAACCAATCAATTTTCCATGAAGAAAGTGAAGCATTAAACAAATCTTCATTTACTCCAATGTTACATTGTGCCTCAATATAGTGAGCAAATTCAGGTGCTTTACCTTTGTCTGTATCATCAGTTTTACCTTTCTGTTGGTTTCTTTCTGCTCAATTTTGTCCCATGGTAGCTTGCATGTAGAGGCATCATGTGATCCATTTCTTTTGCAGCGAATATAGTGTAAATCTACCTTTTCTCCTTGAGAATGTCTACCCCCCTACCTTTGAAATATCTTCCTCTTCCTCTTCGTCCACCTCTTCCTCTTGTAGAA
Organism: Pinus taeda; assembly: GCA_000404065.3. Classification (NCBI taxonomy): domain Eukaryota; kingdom Viridiplantae; phylum Streptophyta; class Pinopsida; order Pinales; family Pinaceae; genus Pinus; species Pinus taeda. The sequence continues at coordinate 2,868 of APFE030485662.1, forward strand.
TCTTGAGCATGATGCTTTTCTTTATGAGCAAGGCACACAGTCTCTTCAAAAGATTCAGGGGTTGTCTTCTTTCCAAAATCTCTCTCTTTCAACAAACTTTTTCACAAGAGAGTCAAAGGTTATATCTTTGAGATTTCCATTTGCTTGTAATGACTCAAGATAATTGGAGTAAGTAGGATAAAGTGCCTTGAGAAAAGAAATAAGAGGAATATCCAATTCAACCTTAGTAGATTTTATATCATGCATTATGGACTTTACTTCAGATGCAAGAGCAACAGGATCATTATTTTGCAGTTCAAGAGTGAAGAGTTTAATCATGAGTTGAACGACTTGAAGTGCAGAATGTGAGTCATAGAGTTCTTTGAGCTTTTGTAAAGCTTCAAAGGTAGTTGAATATGACGAAATATGGCGACCACCTCTTAATTTACAGATGCTGCGATTAATGCATAAGATTTGTTGTTCTTGTTTTCCCAAATGACGAGCTCTTTGTCTAAGGTAGGCTATACTGGGTCATTTTCTCCTTCTCCTACACACACTCCTTTCCACAACTCATTGAAAATGAGGGTGTGTCTTATCATTCGGGACCATTCAGGATACTTCTCCTTGCCAGTGAGAACTATTCCCACCATGGATATGATTGAATGCATTCTGTAAAAAAAATACTTCTGCTGATAGAAAAATACTTTTGTTGTTAATTTATAAAATTGTACTTTTCATGGAGGAAAAAGTGCAACTTTAGTGTAAAAATTGTAAAAATATTACACTCTTATATATATAGGACAAAGGTATTACCAATTCCTATATGGTGGAGATGATATCAATTATGCAATGTACCAAATAATACAATGTTTAAACAATACATATCGCTGCGTTAAAAAATACATATGGTTGCCTTTCACGACATATCTAACGTAGAGATATCAACACCATTTAAAAGTACCATTCAAGGGAAACAGCTTCTCCCACTTCAAACATTCATCGGTCTCTGGATTCTCCACGCATCAACAGCATACCATGTCCATGCAGAGGTATCAAAAATACAATAACATAACCACACATATCAGCTGTCTCAAATATTCACTCATCAACAACACATCAAAACCACGCATTAGCAACTGCATACCATGACATGCTTCACGCATCAACAACACATCAAAACAATGCCCAATCCTTTCACATCAGAATACACATCAAACCAATGCCCAATCCTTTCACACGTCAAGCCAACAATGTGAACTATGAAGCCATTGAAGTGAACTGAGCAATATTCAATCGGGCTGGCAAGTTCCAAGGAGAATTTGTGAACGCTCGTGGCTAAGTAGCAGCGAGCAAGTAAACCGGAAATGGAAATATTAAGGTATTACAACAGTGATCAATGTATGAAGTATGGCAGCATGAAGCATACACAAGTATTTGAGGGAGCAGATTTATTAAAAACGCAGTGTAGTATTCAACGGGAGGCAATGCGTAGTTAAGAGAGGGCCGAGAGGCTGAGGCTCCATATTGCAACATTCAACAGAGGTAATGTGAATTACAAGAGGTGGGAACAACGTTTAGGTATGGAGATCGGGGCTCATTTCCCGGAAGTTATTTTAACCAGAAACGTCCAGCATTCAAACCTATGAAACGTTCATCGTTCAGACATATGATATCAATACCATATCATAGCAACGTTCAACAGAATGGTGCGACATATCAGAGCAACGTTCAATGGAATGGTGCGATTGAAACAAGTCAGAACCAGCGTTCAATTATAATGTCAGAACATTCACAAAAAAAAATCCCCATGGCCCACTTTCCCTTTTAGGATTGGATTATATGAGCTAAAGATCCATAAGGCGGCAGAGGGAAAAATATAGGAGTTGGACTGCTTGCACTTTGCAGTCAAACATTGTGAAAGGATTGGTTTCAATTAAGGATATTAATCAATGTCTACTACAAAATATGAGAAGGTGAAGAACTAGTACAATGTACTAAGAAATTAACTTCCAGGAATTTATTTCATTTTCCCTCATGTTACACCAACTCAATACATACATGTACAGGAGGCACCACAAACAACTAATCAAGAAAAGGGTGTAGCTACTAGGGAAATGATCAAGTGTGATTCGATAGGAGAAAGTAGTAGGAAAAGGAAGTTTATCCTTTGAATAAGGGAGCTATTCAAGCTAATCAAGAAAGGAGAGAATTAGAGGTAAAGATTCAACAAGAGGAAGAAGAGTAGAGGAAGAAAGAAAAGTTTCTCAAAAAATAGCAAGAAGAAGAAGAGGAGAGAAGGAGAGTAGAAGAAGAATGAAAAGGAAGTCATAAGAGGAGGAAGCAACATAGAGGTTGGAGGAAGAATAATTGAATCAAGAAATAGAGGAAGTGTTGTAGGAATATGATACCATCCAACGAATAGATCATGAACTAGGTTCTCTGGCAGAACCTCCTCTGGCACGTGGTCCTCCCATTTGATTAAATTAGAATAACACCTCCACCTAAAGATAGGGTCATGGATTTGTGTAATGTCATGTTTGATCAACTCAAGAAAAGGATCGTGCAATAAAGTCAAAGATACTTCCCAAATGATCCTCAGAACCCAGTCTCTATGTCCACAAATGGATCTTGTGTTTCACCTATGTAACAATGTACTTGGAATCTTTCATTTATAATTAGAAGTTCTATGAGCTAAAACTTCTTCATGCATGTATTGTGGATGTAGTAAGACTATTCTTGTTATGTTTGTGGTATATGTTAACCTAATCACTTACTAAGATTAATGAACTATTTCGTTGTTTAGATATCGATTATGTTGGATGAGTGTTGTTATGTTTTCATGATTGTTGCTTATCTTGTGAACTAATTTGCAGGTAAATCAACAATCCTTTCTCTTCGTTCCGGGGTCTCCCTTAGGATAGTACTATTACTTCAATAATTGGAGGCTCATTTCCCTTTACCAATTATGGAAGTTCCTTGTACATCTCATATTTTGTGTCACACAAAACTTACATACTTCCTTCCCAAAAGAGGTGTTTGTGATCTCTTGTGTATGTGTTATAAACAACGTGTACCTCTGAAACGTTTACAATGGTGGTTGAACCATATAGTCGAATGGGACTTGTACACAAAACGGTGAGAGGTCTAATTAGGACATCACATCGGGTAGATCCCATGCATGTTGTCAATATCTAATACCATCAATAGAAAAAAAATGGGTGCTTTGATGAGTGTGGAAGATGGGTGGCATTGGAATGAAGATTGTACAATTGTGTAGATATAAGTATTTGTATACCTTCGGGAGTGGTATTATTACTAATGTGGAGATTTCCTCGGAAATATCATTTTAGGTACAAAAAGTGCATTGTTGGAGGATTCCTTTTAGGTTTCATCATTGTCATGAATTCAAACACATTCCAAAATATTTCCCTTGTTAGGGCCCTATTAGAGTGGGTCAGGATTTATCTATGGAGCATATCAATTCTCACGAAAAGGCTAGTAACGCTCTTTTGGGGATCCCTACAAGTCTTGTATGAACATTTATTCAACATATATACCTCCTGCCAAGAAATCAGTCGAAAACTCATTGCCTCCTATTCCCTCCATCATTTCTTCCCCCCCCCACTCTCTCTCAATATTTTCTCCCTCCCTCCTAGTAGTGCCTCTTCTTCCCCTCCTTTGGCATACTTTATTTCAGAGAGCATTTCCTCAGCTCCTCTATGGATCCTTTTGTCTTTTCATCCCTCTTCCCCCCATATCACTCTCCCCTTCCCTCTCTTATTCCATTCCCTATCCTTGGGATGAAAAATGGAGTTATGTTCTCTAGCCTAGAAAGAATTAGGCTATCATTTCTCCTTCCAATGAGCACCTTCCGATGGACCCTCCTAATTTTTATCTCACTGGTAGGAAGTCAACTTTGCACAAATTTGAGGAGAGATCCAAATGGGAAATTCTTGAAGGTAAACAAGTTTCTATTGCTAGGGCACTTATAATGTTATCCCTGTCCAAGGGTGCTCTATGATAATCCCCTCATATAATTCATGGAGCATTGGGGGTGCCTAGAAAAGATCTACCCTCAAAATATTGATACAAGAAACTGTGTGTTCTGGCATGAAAGTGCACCATTTAATTGAAGAGTTTTTAAAGGACTCGTATTTTTATCACGTTGACTCAGACAGGTCTCCAAAGGGTTTGATAACTTGGGGGAATTCAAATTTAAAGGCTATCATTTCTTCTCCCCTCTCCTCGGCCATTTATGTTAATTTTCTATATAAAAACTTTGTTTCTCCCATTTCATTTATTAATATTTATGGGAAATATGCTAATCAAGAACATTTTTTGGAGGACCTAACCTTTGTAGGTTCTTTTGAGGATCAATGTGTCATTGTTTATAGAATATCAATTTTACTTTCGGACTTTAGGAAGTTTGGAGGCATTCTCTTCGGTTGGATCGTGTTGACGGTGTTGGACCCACCAACATTTAGGGGATCACCCCGGTATGAAGTCCCAACTAGACCTCATAGCGTTTGGTATGGGAGTCCCATCTGGTATGATGGCCTGCTTTTTATTGTCTTAAGGATTTTCCTCAACTCTTGCTTGTAGCATAAGAGAGTGGTTTGCTTTGCCTTCGAGAAGTGAGGTTCACATGCGTCGTGAATGCTAGTGTACTGGTTTCAATGATTCTTTCACTGTAAGGGGAGAAGGTGAGAGTGAGTCCCAAGTTGGTTGGGATAAATTCTCAACTCGACTAGGAACACACAATACAACAAGACATGTGTAGCTTCCATAGGAGCAGTCCACACAGATGTGGCAATCACAACACACAAGGTAAGATAACACGTACAAAACTCAACGGATGAGTGGAAATCCATACTTAAGACATATCTATATTAGTTTATTTCTAATCCTCCACCATAAAGTCCAGAACACTGCCAAACAAACTAAATTGAAGTAAAAGTTATACTAAAAAAAATCAAAATCATGCCCTAGGTTACAGATAGAAGTAGCCATCCTAAGTTAGATATTGGCTGCAGAGTGCAGAGTTATTTCAGACAAATGAAAAGGCCAAACACAAGATGATAATATCATTAATATCTAATATCATTAATCTCTAACATAAACAAGACACCATTACAGATAAACTATACAGAGGCGTGTAGATCATCCATTTGGATGTTGCTTCTCTTGAGAGGCTCATAGTCGGCATGATAAATTTGGAGGTGATTCGACAAAGAGGATTTGTCGACGCTCTCATGGTGGTAATATTTGCACACAAAATAAAACACACTCTGTGTCAACAACCCCATAAAGTGAACAAAACACAGCAACCCAACAAGGGCTGTCCCATACGCACCTCTTCGTGCACCTCCTACGTCATGCGTGTGCCCGGAAAGAACAGCATAGTCGAAAAACAATCCAATAATTCTGACGAATATGAGGTAAAGAATGTCTAGCACTAAGGCCGTAATCCGGTTTCCCTTAATGAGATCCTTGCTCTTCCTCATGGCGCCCAGAGCGTATTTGTCTTCCAACATGGATATCACGCAGGCGAGGTGCCACACCATGCCTATATACACATACCCACCACAAAAGACCAAGATTATAAGAATGAGGCAAACAATAAAGACCGTCGGATTCAAATGGTCCAGATTGATGGTGATTATAAGCAAGACTAAGACCAATACGACGGCCGCGTAATAGGCAAAGCCTATGGCGAAAAACCAGAGAAAAGTTACGATAAGGCGCTTCCAAACCCTGGGAACAATGCTCATAACCCTCCCATAAGAAATTTCCTTTCCCGTATAGATTGAAGCCACAGTATACACCACTGCCGCAGTGGACAACAACGAGAAGGAAAAAACGAAGACTACATAGGCCGCTAGTGAAAGGATCAGAGGCGCACAACACACTAACACCAACACTGAAACACTGAACACAAGAACACACTTCTATTCATCAGTTAACAGGTATATATACAAGCTGGAGAAGTTTATGGAGACGGGTTCAGTCGGTGGCTTACTCGAGAAGCTTCAATGAATCCGTCGACTTCATTAAATGCAGCCGCTGGTTTCTACTAGTTTCTAGATCCAGCATTAAATCGGGTGGTTGGAATTATATCTAGTTTCCAACACTCCCCCTTAATTCCAACTACATACAATGAACAAGACACTATACTCTTAATTGTTATTCCTGTTGGTCTAAGTCTCAGCTAGGCTTACAACATAATTTGGATTTTCTACAATGTACAACTTATTTCTACATATTTCAAATTTAGCCTTGCCAAGAGGCTTGGTGAATATGTCAGCCACATTTTCACTTGTATTACAATATGATAAGTCAATTTCTTTTGATTGCATTTTTCTCTTACAAAATGATGTTGTGTCTCAATGTGTTTTGTCCTTGCATGATATATAGGATTGTTTGCCAACTTGATAGTGCTTTGATTGTCACATCTGATTATTGTAGGTGCTTGTTGTGTTTCTCCAACATCTTCAAGTATCCTTCTTTGCCATATTGCTTCACAGGTAGTACTGCATAATGCTTTATATTCAGCTTCAGTAGATGACAATGAAACAGTTGGTTGTTTCTTGCTACTCCATGATATTGGTCCTGAACCAATATTGAACACGTATCCAGTAGTAGATTTCCTATCATCTGGATTTCCAGCCCAGTCAGAATCAGAATAACCTGCCAATTCAACATCAAATTCATCAGTATACATAATACCAAAATTAAGTGTTCCTTTCAGATATCGAAGGACTTTCTTTGTTGCTTTCCAATGGCTTTCACAAGGCTTAGCCATGAAATGACTAAGTATGCTAACTGAATATGATATATCTGGCCTGGTAGTGGTGAGATAATTCAGACTTCCCACCAGTTGACGGTACATAGTTCCATTCACCTCTTTGGTTCCATCATCACTACACAATTTGACATTCTGTTCTAAAGGAGTAGATGTTGCCTTGCATTCAATCATATTGAATCTTTTAAGGATTTCCCTTGTATATTTGCTTTGTGTGATCAGTGTCTTGCCAGGCTCCCTCCAAACTTCAAGACCTAAACAATAATGCAATTCACCAAGATCCTTCATCTCAAATACATGTGACAACTGATTTTTAATTTCTTCAATCAACTTGCATGCATTTCCCGTTATGATAAGATCATCAACATATACAGATATTAAAGCAACATTCTTGCCTTCATCTTTCTTGATGTACAAGTTAGGATCATTTTTGCTTCTCATAAAACCTTTCTCATAAAAGAAAGAATCAATTTTCACATACCATGATCTTGGTGCTTGTTTCAAGCCATATAAAGCTTTCTTTAACCTACAAACCAAATGCTCATGTCCTTGTTTTACAAACCCTTCAGGCTGAACTAAATAAACTTCTTCTTTTAACTCACCATTTAAAAATGCAGATTTGACATCTAACTGATGCATTTTCCAATTATATTTTGTAGCTAATGCAATCATAATTCTAATTGTGTTTAACTTAGCTACAGGTGCAAAAGTATCTTCATAATCAATTCCCTCCTTTTGTGAATATCCTTTAACAACCAATCTAGCTTTATGTTTATCAATACTTCCATCAGCATTAAATTTAGATTTATAAAGCCATTTTCATCCTATGGGAACTTTGTTTTTAGGCAATTCTGTTAATTCCCATGTGTCATTCTTCATTATAGAGTTATATTCTTCATTCATTGCATTTCTCCATTCTTCATATTCTTTAGCTTCATCATAGCTTGAAGGTTCTACAACATTCATAATCTGAGACATTAATGCATAATCTTTATACTTTACAGGTACCTGACTTTGACGTGATGACCTTCTTGGATTTTTACTACTTTCATCTTTCTTTTTGCTTTGTGGAGTCCCCTCTCCTCTTCTTGGAGTATCATGACTGCTTGATGCCCCTTGCTCTTCAGTTTGTATTTGTTCCTGTGCTTGTTCCTGTTCTTGTTCAACATTTGTATCTAATTTGACATAATTATCAATATCATGCCATACACTAGTATTATTTATTTTATCACCTTCATTAGCAATCTCATGAAACACCACATCCCTACTTGTAAGCAGTCTATGAGTATTGGGATCAAACAACTTGTATGCTTTCTGTTTATCACAATAACCAATAAATATGCACTTAATTGACTTTGCATCAAGTTTTCTTCTTTCATCTTTAGGAATGTGAGCAAATGCCTTGCAACCAAAAACTCTTAAATGACTCACTTTTGGTTTGTACCCATAAAATGCTTCAAAAGGTGTTTTAAGCTCTAAACTTTTGGTTGGACTTCTATTTTTCAAATAAACAACAGTATTAATGGCTTCAGCCCAAAAAACATTAGAGATATTTTTACCTTGAAGCATACTACGTGCACATTAACTAGTGTTCGTTTTTCTCTCAGGCAACTCCATTTTGCTGAGGTGTATGTGCACTGTTAATTGTTTTGCTGAATCCCATTTCTTTTACAATTTGATTAAAATCTCTTGATTGAATTCTTCCCCTTGATCAGATCTCAAAAATTTTTGAATGTAATTACCATTTGTTTTTTCTACCCATATTCTTAAATTCTTTTAAGTACTCAAACACATCAACTCCTTTTCTTTCTTATGAAATAAACCCATGTATATCTAGATCTATCATACCACAAAAATTTAAGGAAACTACCATGCTCCACCAATAGATCTAGTTTGCATAGTCCACATACATCAGTATGAATTAGTTTCAAGTATTTTCCCTTTGCCTTTTTTCTTTTATGTATAGGAAATTCCCTCCCTTATTGTTGCTGCCAAGTACACATGCTTCACATTTCCAAAACATTGATCATTCTTTAAGACAGGAAGCCCTTCAACCATAGTGTTCTTTTGAAGTAGCATTAAATCTTTGTGATTTAGATGTCCATACCTTTGACGCCATAAATCTACTGTTGACATTGTTGTAGATGCCAAAGCTTGATGACTTTTCCTGGTCACATCCAGCTTATACAAGCCTCCAACTCTGGTTCCTGTGGAAATAACCTTGTACTGATCTTGAATGTCTTTCACTATACACTGTGATTTAACAAATTCCACCTTCAAATCTTGGTCAGTAATAGTAGAAACAGAGATTAAATTCTTTTTGATATCAGGGACATACATCACATTATGAATCTGTTTCTCTTGTCCATTAGGTAAATTCACACCTATTACTCCATAACCTTGAACTTTAAGTGATCTGTTATCTCCTAGGTAAACATATGTTCCATCAATATTTTCATGATATTCATCAAACCACTCCCTATTACAAAACATATGGAGTGACGCACCAGAATCAATAAACCAAGCATTCTTATCATCATTTTCCACAAACAGTGCAGCATCAGAAACAAATAATTTAAGATTTTTAAATCCATCATTGATATCCTTGTCCACAAAATTTCCATTATGCCTTATGTTTCTTTGCCTAGACTCATTATATTTTCTTTTATAACAATCTTTAGAATGATGCCCAGGTTTGCCACAATAATAACACTCATCATTTCTCTTTGGAAATTTAGATTGTGTCATACCTTTTTGTTTTGCTTAAAACTTGCCTCCTTTGTTCTTGTCCCATGGCTTGCCTCTGTATGGATATTTGCCCTTGGCCACCAATGCCAAATCTGAACTGCTAGAGCCCAAATTAAAGTTCTTCATCCTCTCCTCCTCTTGTAGAAGAATTCCTGTCAATTCATCAAATAAAGGGGGTTTCTCTCTAGCTGCAAGACTTGAAACAAAAATTTGGTAATCTTGCACTAAGCCATTTAATATGATAGTGACTAAGTCAGTATTAGACACCTTTTCACCAATATCTCCTAACTTATCACTTAAATCTTTGACACGAGATATGAAATTGCTTATACTTTCATTTGCATCCATTTTTAGAGATAAAAGCTTAGTCTTCAAAAACAAGATTCGGTTTGCATTTTTTGTTTCATACAAACCCTTCAACGTATCCCATGTTTCTTTTGATGTCTTGCAATCTCTGATATGAGGAATAATGTGGTTCTTTACGGACATACGCAGCAATACCTTTGCCTTTGTCTCCCTTCTCTCCCAATCTGGAATAGAACCTGCAACAGTGGGTTTGGGCTCATCCCCACTTACAATGGACCACAAACTATTTCCTTCTAAAATAGTCATTAACTTAAATTTCCAATTCACATAATTTTCTCCATCAAGTTTGGTGGATTCATTCATATAATTATCAAGCAATAAATTTGCCATGATAAAAAACTTTCTCCAATCACCAATATTCAAATATTAGAGAGGGAAAAACTCAAACACAGAAACCACAACTTGCAACTTCACAACTTCAATATTTCCTTAATAATAACAACCCTCCTATTTTTTTTAATAACACTTTTCCTTTCCTTTTTTTGTTCGGCCACTAAATCATAAAAACATATACTCATTCAATCATATCAGATAATAAAATAGCGACCAAAACCAACCATTTTTTTTTTAATTAGCTATAAATATGCTTTGCTTGATTCGTTCTTTGTCAACTAAAATCGATGATGCATACACATTAAACAGAGTTTTCTTCCTTGAAACTTTCTGTGCTTATCATCAATACGTTATTTCCAATATCATTCAAAAAAAATATATAGCTGAAACTTGTTTGAAGCAAAACATCACTACACGCAGCTTCAAGTTGAGTCAAATTGAGACTGTTTGCAAGTTGAGACTTTTCCAAGTTTATATTGACTAATCTAAACTATCAAAATATTGGCATGACAACACTATCACTGCACGCAGCATCTAAATTGCCCTGGCATCCCCAAACGCTATCAATTTGTAAAACAATTCAAACCGTCTCACTAGAATCAAAACTGAATCAAAATTGTGTATCCTGACTGTAGGCCAACTCAATCCAGCAAAAACAACATGCTTAATAGCCAAGAATTTCTTCGCTGTAATCTTTCAAAAAAAAGAGCTGGAATTTCAAAACCTTAAGCATCAGTCGCACCAAAACTTAAAAGACATGACTTATGAGCATAAAATAGAGCATACCAGCGTTTTAACCCACACTCACAGAACTTACTCAAATGCCATTCTCTACCACAGCCACCACACTCACGAATACAGGAACTCAACTGCTTCACACGGCACTCACCATATAGCAACACACAGCAATACACAGCTTCACAGCTCAGGGCTCACATAGCTCTCGATCACACAACGATACAAAGCTTCAAGCTACAGCTCACAACTCACTTTACAGCGATATCTTGCCCACTCTGATCGCTCGACTTGGGCTCTCACACTCAACCCTCAACCTTTACTCACGGCTCACCAAAAATCACTGAGCTCACACCCTCAGGCTCTGATACCATGAAAGGATCAGAGGCGCACAACACACTAACACCAACACTGAAACACTGAACACAAGAACACACTTCTATTCATCAGTTAACAGGTATATATACAAGCTGGAGAAGTTTCTAGAGACGGGTTCAGTCGGTGGCTTACTCGAGAAGCTTCAATGAATCCGCCGACTTCATTAAATGCAGCCGCTAGTTTCTACTGGTTTCTAGATCCAACATTAAATCGGGTGGTTGGAATTATATCTAGTTTCCAACAGCTAGAAAAGCGAAGAACTCCGTCCATTCCCAGGTCAAGGCGATTCCGTTCCGAGGCGTATATTTGGAGACCAATTGGTGCCCCAAAATTGCGAAACAAAGGAGGAGAATAAGGGTTAGCGTAATAGCCCCTAGCAGTGCAGCAAAGGAGCGAAGGATCTTGAAGGCCTCTCCAACAATTCCCACGATGCCGACGAACTGTAGATCCGTTGGTTCTCTATCCATTGCTTCCCTTTGTTCTCTACGCAGATCTCAGAAATTATTTGATCTTTCTAAAAAGATGAAAGGGCGTGGAAGAATCCAGGCCAATCTTCTTATTTGTAGACCAGGGGAATGGAACGAAACCCACCGGATGCTTCCTATACTCACTGTGGCACAAAGACTTTGCATTATTATTCGATTATATTAATAAGTTTATTATTAATTCGAATAATAAAAAATTGAATTAACTAATGTAAATTTCTGGAAATTACATAGAGAGTATTATCTAGAAAGTATTTGGTTGATACTAGTTGGTTCCAAATGCATCCACAGAATATTTTCTATATGATTTTTTTTCAAAAATTTTCATGAATTAATAAGTTAATGAATTATAAATTCAAAAATTGAATTATAAAAATAAAAATAAAAATTAATAATTCCCTAAATTATTTCTAATTTTAATACATGTTAAAATTTTATTTATTTATTTATTTACTTTATATTTCAAATATATAAAAGTATATAAATATCACACAAGCGTTCAGATTACTGGTCAATTGTTTAAGCACAACCTAACCCCACAAGGAACATTTTAGCGAATCGTTGTCTGGTGAAGTGATCCTAGTGATGAGGTTGGAGAACAGTCCTGCGGTGATGTAACCCAAGGGACCAGCAAAACATCTTCGTGATACATGCATCCCTACGAATGCGGGCATTTTAAATTAAAAATGGTCTCCATCCAAAGGGAATTGAGGGACACGTGATAACCCATCCGATTTGTGAGGTAGTCTTGTAAAGTTTTCTTTTTGTGGGGGGGAAAGTCTCCCTGTGTCCCACGCAGGTGCTATGATAAAGATTTCGTTTTTAAAAGATTCGGATAAATATTTTCGTTTCTAAAAGACTGGGATAAAGATTTCATAATTATGGGAGCACTCATGTAAGGCCTATATCTACATTACAAGGTTACATTACAAGGTTACATTAAATGGATATTTATATTTACCATGAGTTTTTTTATTAAGGGTTTTTATCGAAGTTTAAGTGAAAAATTATATCATAAAAGGTTGAAGTGTATATTGATTTTATTATTGGTTAAACCATGTCACAATTTGTATTTCAGAATAGATTTGGGGATTGTGCTAATCATTTTTGAGCATGTGGCAAAAGTGGCAATTATTGCAGAAGGAGTTCATATTCCACTAGATAAGAATGGTAGGGCTCATGGAAGAGGGGAACACAATCACTTGTTATAATTTTTTTTGGTTTACCTCTAGCCTTTTCAATTTCATAGATAGAAAGAGAAAACTTGTTGAAATTCGTTCATGTACATAATTAATAAACATGCAAGTTCGTTATGTGTATATATATATACACATAACGAACTTGCAAAATATAAACCTCTTTATTGATAATCTACAAGGCAATAATATTCATGGGGCTCTTCAAGGGTGACCTCTAAATGAATAAAGCTCCAAAAGAAAAGCATCCTCAACAAAACATTGCATAGCCTTCTACCTCTACAAAAAGATTCTTACATAAAAAGCCCTGACCAGTAGTGGTCTCATTATTAATTAGTACAAACCACCTAGGAAGCCTTATTTAATAAAGACAACCTTTTTACATCAAGTGCCAACACATAAACTACTTGACTTTATTCAAAGGAGATGCCCTCATACATTAATTAACTAACTCCTAAGTGCCCCATGGTAGAGAGGTTAAGTAGAGCTATAACATGCCCTCAACACCCGCTACCTCTTTCAAAAACAATGTTATCCTCAATCCTAGATGTGTGGAAACTAGTGTAAAATCACATTTGGTTCTCAAGTAGCATCTTTAGGTTATGTATTTTTCCACCATATAGGGACTCCCTAAAAGGTGTGTCGATATAGTTGATTCTTTTGTTGACCAATATTGCCTCTAATTGAACCAAATGAAGCCTCCTTCATCAATTTTGGGAAGGCTAGTCTAAACTAGGTGGTTTGGCCACACTACCTTCTTCAAGCAAGACATATGAATCATTTCATGGTTCTTGAAGGGGGCTAAGAGAGGCAGCCTATAAGTGTCTTGTCTAGTGCACTAGAGGAAATAATAAGGTCCATGGAACTTTGGTACTAGATTTTGTAGTTCTTAGCTTTGAGAAATGTTTCTTTAGAGGATTGGAAATGAAGAAGCACCTAATCTCATTCTTCAGAAGGTGTTTGAAGTGATGTTGGTCTTCCTATTGCTTCATTCTATTTTGAGCCAAAATGAAATTGTCTTAGAGTTAACTATGAATGGGGACTCTCTTCTTAACTATGATATTAACATCTTAAACTTTGGATGTGCCTAATAACTACAAAGTGGTAAAAAGGAGGAATTTTTCCACAAACAACTTCATAAATTGACATTGCAGTAGCACCATGATAATGATATTGTACCACCATTTAGAAAGTGGGAATACTAATGAACTTTAGTTGGAATTCCATTTTTATAAGGGTTTTTTGGGTTTTCCTTCCACATTCCATACTCTACATATGTAGTATAGAGTTTACAATTCGTTGATTGTTTAAGCCCACTTTTTCAAGACCTTTTATCCACTCTCCACATTCTGCATTCCACATATGAAGTTAAAAATGTTGGGTTTTCCCTTTGTTCACCATGTGAAGTTTGGTGTAGAGTGGGGATACATTCTACCTTAGATGAATCATATGTTCTTGTGTTCCACACTTCACATGGAAAATGTGGATTGTGGGTGTCTTTCAAAGCTTAATTTTAATACTTAAATATTTGTTCCCACACTTCACATGCAAAATGTAGAGGACTTTTTCCTTTGACCTTTCTTGTGGTATCATTTATGTCTTGACCAATAGTGCCATCAATTCATGTTTAAATTTGATTAACATTGTATTTAGAAGTGTCCCTTTGATGATAATACAAAATCTCAATGGTAGTGAGGCTTTATTGAGGATAATCATGCAACATGATTTTGAAATATGAACGTGGATCATACAAAAAAAAAAAACCATTTATTAAGGATACTCTATTGATGGTTTTGCATTTGATAGGTGAATGATCAAGAGCAGATCCTAGGAAGAGTTGTGAACCACATTATGGAGACAAATTGAATATACCATCTAAAAGGATAAGGAATTTCATTGGTCCTTGACATATACGTGGTATTCAATGATAGATGAGCATCTACAGAAGGACCACAAGGTTCATTTTCTAGGTTTAGCCAAAGCTAGTTGTGCTCTTGAAGTTTTTAACTTTTGTGGAATTTTCCAATGGTCTTCCAAAAGTTTTATGTTAAACATCATGTTGTGAATTAAAGGAAGTTGGCAAGGTTCTTTCTTGGCACCTTTAGAATCATGCTAAGATGTGGATACCTAGGGGTTTTAAGGTCATAGATGTGGATACGTTCATGAATGAAAATGGTGATGAGGTCTCCATTTTGATGAAGTGGTTAATGCATCTCAACACTAAATATGTGACAACACACTTGATCTGGAATTTATCAACGACAAAGAATGAAAGGTATTACAGACTCATGTGCATGGATGTGCCTATGTTACTTATGCAACAGATCGATAAGATTGCTAGAATACATAGACACTAAGGCAATCAGAGAAAACATAATAGTCAAACATGTAAACAAAACAAGTTTAACAAGGAGTTCACCCAATGTTGCTGGGCTACGTCCCCTGGTCCAGCCTTTTAGTGGTGGCCTCTCTTTATGTTTTCAAGCAGAGCTTTTACAACAGTGAGCTCGATTCGAGACTCACTGAACAAAATGGAGTCAGTAAGAATGGAGTGCACAGACTCTCCTTACTGAAACTCGACCTCTAAGGGTCACAGTAGTATGACAAGCCTATGTCGAGGAGTTTGCTTGAACCTATCAAGACTTCAATGGAGTACACAGACTCTGTCTGACTCTCTTTGGCTCTGTATCGCTTGATGTTGCCTTTAGGTCAGCTCGGCTTCTACTCTCTATTCTCTACTATTAGCTTTCTACGTCTCTTCGCTGTCTGCCTCTTTGTGTGTCGCCTTTGTCAGTTCATGGCTTTAAAGCCAATCTGTTCTTTGACTACTCATTTTTACTTCTCGGCCTTCTGCTTTCCTTTCATCTGTCCATTCAAATTCCTCTGCTCTGCATCATCATCACTGGGTAATGCCTTGCAAGGAGGTGGCCACCTGCTTGCTAATGAAATGGGTGTCAGATTCCTTGAATCATATTCGAATGGTTGTTAAATCTGTTTGCTTCAAGATCAATGGCGAACACGAATCGTTTTCCAACTCATCATCCATGTCGGACTTCAAATCCCCTATCATCTTGCTTTTTAACTTGTCAAATCCAGTTAGTTATCAGGACGTATCTCTGTCGTCGATCTAGACCCCCGAGATCCTACGGTTGTCCTTCACATCGGGCGGACAAGTCGCATGATGTTTACCCATCCAATGCGGGAAGTTTTCTCTCTCTTCCACCGGACGCATGTCTCTTGATGTGTGGCATCGGGTGGGACTCAGTCAAAACTGCTTACCGCCTTGAAGCCTTCTGATATCTTGTCGATTTTGAAGAATCCCGTGCTACGGAATTGAAATAGTTACTTTTCCTAATTTTATAGCGATTTCGGGTCCAGGCGCTTCAGGGGCTTTCCTTCACTGAGGGTGATGCCCTACTAAGTGGTATCAGAATCCACCTCTGTTTCCTGAATTAGCCTTTGGTTTTGCCAGTTTTGTGCCATTGCGCTTTACCATGGGCCAACGGTCTGTGCACTTGACCGAGGGTCCTCATTGCTCTGCTCTAGCCACAACTGCAATTGTTATGAGGATTCCTTCTGATAGCTTCGATATTTTCTAGGACTTGAATCTTTTAGCATAATTTGAAACAGTCATGAAAATTTAGAGAGTTTCTAGGATCCAATTCGGATCATAGCCTTCCCACTGAAAAAGCTTTTGGACCACCATTGGTTTTCTTTCAAGCATCAATCAAGTAAGGGTATTGCTTCCTCGCTTGCTTAATGTCTATCCATTTCACACTGCTTGGCTTTGATGCTTTGAGTTCGATCTTCAGGTACTCAGCATCCCCTCTACGTGTAGCTCTTACCTTCCTGTCCAGAACTATATCTTCCTACAACTCATTAAGATATTCAGGTAACAGATCGTCAATAGAAGGCAATTGACTCTGCTCTTCGAGATCTTCAATTAATGAAGGTTCAGATAGTCTCAAGCTGTCTGCATAAACAACTAAGTAGATGTGCATGTAACCTGGTAGAACAAGGCGAAAAGCATTCTCACCAATTTTCTCAAGTATCTTGAAAGGACCATACCTTATTGGCTTCAACTTCTTTCCTCACCTTGCATTCTATCTTTGCTTATATATAGCCACACTTGGTCACCAACTTGGAAACTATGCTCCATCCGATGCTTGTCATGCCTTGCCTTGTACTTAGCTTGGCTCTTTTCCAGCTGTTTTTGTATTGCCTGGTGAATCTCTTGGGTTTGTTCAATGAACTTGGTTGCCTTGTCCATATCACTATGTCCATCAACTACTATGTCTTTACCAAAGACAAAATCCAAGGAAGACCTTGGTGTGAAACCAAAACAGGTTGCAAAAGGAGATATTTGTGTAGAAGAATGTTTAGCTCAGTTGTAAGCATACTAAACATAACATAAATGTTCATCCCAAAGTTCGGGTGCTTTCTGCAATAGCCTCTGAGTAGCTGGATCATTGTCTTGTTGACCACTTCTGTTTTCCCATCTGTTTGCAGATGAAAAGTTGTGCTCTTCTTTAGCTTGGTGTCCGTAAATTCCCACAAACTTGACCAAAATTTCCCAACAAATCGGGTATCTCGATCAAATATTATGGAAATGGGTAATCCAAAATGAACCCATACATGCTGAAAGAACAACTTTACAGTTTGTTCAGCCGTAATCTGTTTGTTACAAGGTATTAAAATACACATTTTGTTGAATCTATCCACAACAACATATAAATAGTCATGACCTTTCCTAGATTTAGGTAGTCCTCCAACAAAGTCCATGGAAACACTTTCCCAAGGATGAGAAGGAACAAGCGTAGTTTTCTATTGCTGGGCTTGCTTTTAGCACACATGGTACACCCTCTTACATATCTAGAAACTGTCTCATTCATTTTTGGCCAATAACAAAATCTTTGCAGCTATGCAATTGTTTTACTTACCCCAAAGTGACCTGATATTAGAGAAGTGTGTGCTTCTCGAATTATCTTTACTCTTTCAGTATTTGGAATGCATAACTTCCCACAATGATATAAGAGTTAGTCCTTTACATGATAATCCAATTCTTCTATTCATTTGCCTTGACTTAAAGTTGCATATACATCTTTGAAATCTATATATTGAGCATATTGTTCAAGGTAGCTCTCATGTAATATAGAATTATGCTTAAGTATAGTAGATGCTTTTATAATGGGTCTAGATAACATATCTGCAACTTTATTATGTATGCCCTTTCTATACCTAATGTCTAATTGAAACTGTTGTGGAAACCCCATCCATCTAGAGTGTCTTGATTGCTGCAACTTAGTTTGGGAGTGTAGATATTGAAGTGGTTGATGATCAGTATGTAATACTGTCTCTTTGCCCATTAAGTAATATTTCCACTTTTTCACACTCTGTACTAATGCATACAATTCTTTATCATATGTAGGATAGTTAACTACTGCATAATTAAATGTCTTTGAATGATAACATATGGGTTTATCGTGTTGTATCAACACTGCTCCCATGGCATAGTCACTGGCATCCATTTGGATCTCAAATGGTCTTTGAAGATCAGGCAGTGCTAGTACAGGTGTTATACTAATATTTCTTTCAAGGTGTCGAAGCCTTTCTGTTGTTTGTCTCCCCACTGAAACACCTTGTTCAATCCTGTTAAAGCATGTAAGGGAGGTGCAATTGAGGAAAAGTTAGAAATGAACTTTCACCAATATTGTGTTGCTCCTAAGAAGCTTCTAACTTCTGTAGCAGATTTGGGTTTAGGCCAACTCACAATGATTGCCACTTTAGAGGGATCTATCTTCAATTCACCACCCCCTACTATATGTCCCAAATAATTCAAAGATGTTTTTCCAAATTCACATTTTGATAGTTTAACATGAATTTTTTCTCTTTTCAAAACATCTAGTGTCTGCTTAACATGATTTAAATGTTCTTCCCATGTTTTGCTAAATATCATAATGTCATCTAGATACACAATAACAACATAATCAAGAAAAGGTAAGAGTACATCATTCATTAATCTCATGAAAGTAGCAGGAGCATTAGTTAAGCCAAAAGGCATAATCGGCCACTCATACAATCCCTGCTTTGTTTTGAAAGTAGTCTTCCATGCATCTTGTTCTGCAACTCTGACCTGATGGTATCCACTATGCAAGTCTAACTTGGAAAAATAAACAACTTCTTTCAATTGATCTAAAAGATCATCTATGCGAGGAAGGGGATAACGATTTTTTATTGTTATCTTATTCAGTGCTCGGTAATCAATGCGCATTCTCCACGAGCCATCTTTATTTCTCACCAAAACGATTGGTGACCCACATGGTGATGTGCTAGGTCTAATGAACCCTTTCTCGAGCAACTCCTGCACCTGCTTCTTGATTTTTGTGTTCTCTAAAGCAAACAACCTGTACATTCCAATGTTAGGCAATGGAGCATCTTGCTACAAAATAATATCCTGCACTATTTCCTTTTTGGATGGCAAAACTTGAGGTTCTTGAAACAAGATATCATACTCTGAAACAACCTTTTCTAAATCAACTTGTTGTTTAGCATTACAGCCCTCAAATACATTGGTTTTATCAGGTTTATTTTCCTTTACAACCATCAATAAGAATTGTTTGCATGAATTTATCATTCGTTTCATCTGCCCTAAGTTTATGAGAGTATAATTATTCTTGAGCTTATGAGCTCTTACAAAGTATTCGATTCCATCTTTAACAAGTAGATACGTGTTCCCAGCTCTATAGAAAATAGCTTTTCTATCATACAAGTAAAGACAACCTAAAACAATTCCACATATATCCAAAGGAATTATGTCTAACTCAACCTCATCTACAAATGCTGACCCAAAAGAAAACTTGAGTTTGCATTGTCTAGTCACTTGTAGTTGTGCTTTATCATTTAACCATCCTAATGGGTATGGTTTCTTGTGAGGTGTAGTCACTAATCCCAAATTCTTTACAATTGCTTCAAAAATTAAATTTACTTGTGAGCCACTATCAAACAAAGTATCAATCTTTTGATGTTTGGAAATAACTCGAATATGGAAAAGCTCATGCCTTTTTCTCTCATTTTCTTCATCAATAATAGATTGTGCGGAATTACTAGTAGATGCTTTAGAATTCTTACCTCTTATACCTGTGGCTTCAATAGTTGCTTCATCTCCTAAGTCTAACCCCAAATCTTTCTGAATAGTTGCAGCAGTCTTCTTCTTCTTGCCCTCAAACTTCTTAAGTCTCAGCTTCGGATGCAGAATCCAGCAGTGCTCATAATCATGCCC
Source organism: Pinus taeda (assembly GCA_000404065.3). Lineage (NCBI taxonomy): Eukaryota > Viridiplantae > Streptophyta > Pinopsida > Pinales > Pinaceae > Pinus > Pinus taeda. The sequence goes on from APFE030485662.1 coordinate 23,169, forward strand.
ATCCTTTTTACAGTGAGTGCATGAAGCCTTGATTTTCTGTGCAGTGTTACCCTTCGTTGATTTCCATTTCTGCTTTCTTTTCTCCTTATTCTTGCTTGCAGTGGGTTGGGATGATCCCCCAACTTCTGGACTTCCATTCTTTCCTCTAGCTTCTAGATGAGTAGCTTGAACAGATATCTCATCTATACTAGTGGGATTAAACATGAGGATAGTGTGCCTCATGTAGCTATGTAGACCACCAATGTACTTCAACAGAGTCTCAGGTGAATCTAATGAGATTCCTAGAATCAATGCTCTCTTTCTAAATTCTTGAGTGTATCCTTGTACACTTTTCCCTTTCAACTGTCGAAGAGTTTGCCAACGCATCATGGCTTGCTGCATGTAGGCCAATGGATAGAACTATTTTTTGATTGCATAAACAAATTCACTCCAGACAGAGGTAGTCTTACCATGTCTTTTCATGTCAGCTTGGGTCCTGCCTTCCCACCAAACCAAGGCAGTGCCTCCAACGCATAGGCTTGCCAGCTGAATCTTGCTCTTGTCTGAATCAATACTCTGTACTCTGTAATAAACATCAATTTGTCTAATCCAATTGTCCAACTTTTCTACATTCAACTCTCCACCATATATAGGTAAATCAAATTTAACATCTAGTTTAATCAAAGATGCCTTCTTTTTATGTTCATGGCTATTAGGACGCGTGAGAAAGCTTTCTTCTTTCCCCTTGCCTTTTGAGTGGTCATGGAAGTGAGACTCGTCTTCTCCTTTATCTTGTTTGGAGCTTGATGAATCTTCATCCTTGTGTTTTCTAAAGTCCCTATACATTTCATCTACCATGGACTTTATGGCTAGGAAACTATCTATGAATTGAGGGTCTGGCCCCATAGAACCTTCCTCTGACATTTTCTTCCGAGGATAGACTCTCCCAATCTCAGGATTAGTTTTGACCAACTCTCCTTCTCCTAATTTGAGCTTTGATCTAGTTAGCATTCAACAACTAAATCCAACACAAACTTTTCTAACCTTAACAGCCTAAAGCTCTGATACCACTTGATTTGAAAATCACTCGTGAGTGATCTCAGTTAATTGATTAATGAATGAAGGTATTACATACTCATGTGCTGGTGGGTGTCTATGTCATCTTAGGCAATGGATTGATCAGATTGCAAAATACACAGACACTGGAAAATGGAAAACAGTAAGAGAAACACAGTAAGCAAATACAAGAACACAACAAATTAATAAGGAGTTCACCCAATCCTCCTGGGCTACATCTCCGGTCCAGCTTTCAGTGGTGGCCTTATTTTATTGTGTCTTTAAAACAGAGTTTTTACAATGAGGAGCTCAATTTGAGTCTCCTGAAACAGATAATGCTTAGTAGGGCGGTTCTTGGATTCCCCAAGCCACTAGAGTGCACAAACTCTTTCCTTACCAATTCTCGACCTCAACTGGTCTTGATGGGGTGAGTCCAATTGTACTCAGTTCCCGAAAGATATCCTCTCTGGGATTGCTTGAACCTCTCAAGCCTTCTGTCTACTTGATGCTTCCTTAGGTTAGCTCGACTCTCTATTCTTTGCTTCTATCTCTTTTGTCTTGTTTTCTCCTTCACTGTTATCTTTTTTTCTTTCAGTGCTCGCTTCTCCTTCTCTCTGTCTATGCGTTCATGGCTTAAAGCCAATTTGTCTCCTGATTGTTTGCTTCCTCTTACACCCCTTCAGATCGCCCACTGCTATTCGCTTGGAGTTCCCTGCCTCTGCGTCATCGCCACTGTGTAACGTCTCACAAGGAAGTGGCCACTTGTCCTCTCACGAATTGTGCCAGCTCTTCCTCAAATGGTTCTGTATTTCGGTTACACCGTGAAATGATTCATCCGCCAAGTCAGCAGTCAAATCGGACTTTACACTTTTATACGCCGCAACTTAATTCTCCCTCCAGATCCAGTTTCTCATCAGACGCAATCTCCCTCGTTAGATCTGGAGCCCCTAGATCCTACAGTGTTTGCTCTTATCGCACGGTTGACTTAATCAGACGTTAACCCGTGATGAGAGTGGTTTTCTCTCTCATCCGTCGGACACGCGTCGTTCACTGTATGGCATCGCTGGGTCTCCTGTCAATTTCGCTTGTCGCCCAACATGCCTCTAATATTCCGCCAGTTTTGGAACGCGAGACCCGCCTTTCCCTTTTAGTTCTTTTCCCACAGTTTTCGACTTCCCTTGTGACTGAGCGCTCGGGGCCTTTCCATTTCAAGGGGGTTTTCCCAGCGATGGCACTAATTGCGCATCAGAAATGGCCTTCGTTTTCTGATCTAGACTTCCTAACTGCTAGTTTGCATCCTGTGCGGTCTCCATGGGCCTCGGTCAACGTGCATTGACCGAGGCCCTCGTCGTTCCTTGTTGGCTACAAACTGCCACTGTCCAGAGGTCCTTCCTGTTGGCTCTTTGTTCACAAGTTTTTGAATTCTATCATGATTTGATACAGTCATAGAACTTTGATAATTTTCATGGATCCAATTCGGATCATGAAAAGGATGTCTGATCACTTTAATCAGTTTTGGTGTATTTATGTTGTCTGTCAATGAAGTCTTGTTGATGATCTAGGCTTAAGCATTGATTTATTGGTTAGGGATTGATTGACTGAAGAATTTTGAAGTTACTTGTTGATTGTGATTGAAGATCATAGAAACTTATGTGATTGTTTCAGAATGATGTAGTAAATCTGTGTATGATTTAGTGTTTGTTTCAGAGTGACAGTGCTTTAGTTTTCATATTTCAGTGGTTTAAGATTTGTATGCAGGTATGCTTCATGAAAGTCATGTACACACACGAGTTTGCTATTGCAAAGTAGCATACATATTCTGGCATATGGTTGATCAGGGTTTGCAGTAATAGGATCTGGTTTTTGTTATGTGCAGTATGTTGTTTGATATTCTAGTTATAGTGATCTAATTGTTATAGTTGATTGGTTGAGCTTTAAGTTGATTCAGTGATTGGGTTTCATTCATTGGTTGGTTTTGTTGGTTGGTTCAATGGTTGAGTTACAAAGATAAGTTTTAGTTTTGATTATTGGTTTTGAGCTTAAATGTTGGTAGTAGGTCTAATCTCAAAATTTGATGAAACGTGGCCTACAAGTTGTGATGTGTTGTAGAAGGTGGATCAAGTATTAAAATTTATGAAACATGGTACCTAGAGGCATTGAGGGTTGGAACCTTCAATGAGGGAGTTGAAGCTTCCTTCGAGTGGTAGCTGGTAAATTAGATTAGGGGGTTGGAGGTCCCTTCTAGTAGGAGTTGGAGAACGAGTAAAGGTTGTAGCCTTCTGCAGGTGGGTGCCTGCATACTGGTATGTGTCTGCGCTCATACAAGATTGTAAAAGATTTTATTTATAGTAAAAAGAAGATAGAGGAGACACCAGCAAGTGGTTTTTTCCCACATTGGGTTTCCACCTTAAATCCTGGTGTTCATGCGTATTGCTTATGTGCGATGGTTTATTTTTTTCTTACTGCACATGGTTATTTTCTATTTAATGTTTAATGAAGTACTTATGCATTGGCTCAAGATAAACAGAAGATATATTAACTAAAAAGTATGTTTACTGGATATACGCTAGTTGTCTTAAGAACAATTGCATACACATGTGGTTTCCCTTCAGCAAAGTTGCATACAAAAATCAGAATATGAAATTGAAAATTTTAATGATTTGGAAATATTGATTCACCCCCTCCCCAAGTATTTTTCCCAATAATTAGTATCAGAGTAGGTCATTTGGCAAAAGATTGATCGCTTCAAGGAGATTCGTCAAGATGAGTAGCCATGAAGGAGTATTTTCTATTAGACCTCCTATATTTAATGGAACTAACTTTGTCTTTTGGAAAGTTAGGATGACAGCATACTTGCAGGCACTAGAATTTGATGTATGGGAAATCATTGAAACTGCATATCAATATCCAACCTCTATTCCTTCAGATACTGTAGGAAAGAAATAGTATGAAACCAATGCAAAATCTGTAAATTCCATCTTGGGAATCATAGCCGAGATCGAGTTTGTGAAGGTAATGCGTTTGAACACAGCAAAGGGAATGTGGGATAAGATTATCGAAAGTTATGAAGGAGAAACCAAGGTAAAAAGTGATAAACTTCAAAAATTTAGAATACAATATGAGACATTGAAAATGCATAATGATGAAAGCATTGCAACATTTTTTCTTAGAGTGGATAAATTTTTTAATTCCGTGAGAAATCTTGGTGAAGAAATAAAATATGCTTCTATTATTGAAAATATTTTGAGATCTCTAACTCTGAATTTTGAATCCAAAGTATCGACTATTGAAGAAATCCAAGATCTGAAAAGTCTTACACTTGATAAACTCCATGGAATATTGACAACATTTGAGATGAGGAAAGGTGGTCCTTCAGATATGATAGAAGCAGCCTCCAAAGCTACTGCAAAAGGAGAATAGAAGGAAGAATCTGGTTATGTATCAGAAGAAGAAGAGGCAAACTTCATAAAGAAAATCCAAATGGGTACAGGAAGATTCATAGGTAAGCTTCCTTTCAAATGTTTTTCTTGTGGTAGAGTTGGTCATTATGCTGCTAAGTGTCCTTATAAAGAAAATCAGGAGAAAGGAAAAGAAGCTTCCAAAATAAATAGGAAGAGGTTTGAAAACAAGAGAAGTTTTTATACACATGAAGATAGTGATGGTCTTTCAAATAGTGAAGAAGGTGATTCTGATCAAGACTGTCACTTACTTATGGCATTTGAAGATAAAAGTAATAATGAATTTGATGGCCTAGAACAAAAGGGTACTTTTATTGAAAACTTTGACATAAATATATCCGATGTAGTAACAATTACAGATGTCAGCAAATATTCAAGTTTGGGAGCAACTCACTTTCTAGTCATCAAGAATGAAGAAGATGAAGCGTCATCAGGTATGGGTTTTTGTTCAAAATGTGATCCATTTTCTTGTCTATGCAACAATGACAATGATGATGATCGTGAAACCATTGAGCTTTCACTTATGGGTAAAAGTGAAAGTAAACCTCTTGAAGTAGCAGATCAAGGCAATTCATAATCAATGGACAATGCAGATGCCCCTATGCTAAGAAAATATAATTATCAACAAAAGAATGGAAAGATGAAGTATAATCTAATGAATCTTGATGTCTGTCATCTAGTGTGCAATGGTTACACCAAGTTTCCTCCATTAGAAAAGGAAGTGCAAAAGAACAGTAAGGCTTTGAGTAACATCTTTTGTAGCATATATGATTCAATATTGAATAAGGTTATGCATTATACTATTGCAAAGAAAGTGTGGGATAAGTGACAAGTAATACATGAAGAATTCCCAAAGGAAGATATCTTAGGTAATGTTATATCTAATAGTGTGTTAAGAATGATAGAGGAAGTTGACACGTTAGAAGAAATTTTTTATCTTAGAACAAAAATTGATCTTTCTTTGAAAAAGATTGTTGATCTTAAAGATAAGTTGCAGGCTTATGATAACAAGGATCATGCTCGTATGATATCTAACCAATATTGTGAAGGAATTGAAGCTGATGTTTTCTCTCTAAGAGAATATCTTGAAAAATCAAATAAGCAGAATGAATAACTACTTCAAGCATTTGAAGAACAAGAAAATGGGTTGAAAGAACAGATTCTAAAATTAAAACAACAAATGGAGGAAGGAATAAAGATCGAAGAAATTATGAAGTTGTATCTAGAGAAGGAAAAGCAATATCGGGTTGAGGTAAAGATCTTAAAAGGTAAATTAAAAGAAAAGGATAAACATTTGCAATTTCAAGATGGTACTAAGTTTTTGGATAATATTCTTAGTAGTCAAAGGTCTCCTGCCATGAAATATGGTCTTGGTTTTCATGAAACTGTTAAAGGTGCATCTAGTTCACAAGCTGAGGCAAGAAATTCTAATGCAAAATCTAGAATGCTCAACAAAGAGATAAGAAGCCAACCTCATCAACAACTAAGGAAAGAAAGTCTTCAAAGGAAATCATTTACTCGTAACTATAGAACTGTTAATCGATTTTCTCCTATGATCAATAATGTTGAATGTTCTATATGTCATAATTATGGACATGTTGCAGCCAATTGCAGAAGTAAAATGTTTCAAGCTAATAACCATCTCACAGAAAGATCATCATCTTCTAGGTACTTTAAGGGATGTTGTTTTTCTTGCAATATGTTTGGCCACAAAGCCTTTGATTTCAATAGAAGGAATATGAAACATATAAGAAGTTACGTGTGTAACAAGTATTGGAATGTAGCAAAAGAATGCAAGAAAAAATATATGGATCGTTGTAGACAACATGGTAAGAAACCAAATAAGAACATTAAATATGAAAAAAAAAAAAAAGTGGATCCACTAATAAGCAAGAAAAAGATTAACATATAAGGTGTGGTCTTTCTCTCTTCTCATTTGAAGATGAAGATGAATGGTACATAGATAGTGGATGTTCTCATCACATGACTAGAGATAAGAGTAAAATTGAGTCTCTCCGGAAGAACCATCATGGAAATTTTATTCTTCGAACTGATGTTTCAGCAAAAGTTCTAGGATAAGGTAAAGTCGGAATTAATAAAACTAGAGTAGTAGTTGAATCTTTTATTAATTCAAGGGATAAAGAATAATATTCTAAGTGTAGTACAAATGGAAGATAAGGGAAATATAATTGTGTTTACATCTACCAAGTGTAAGGTTATGAATGAAGTAACTGAAAAAGTTATAATAAGAGGATATAGAAAATCCAAAAAAATAATATGTGTTTGAAGAATGGAATTCTCATAGATATGAGAAAGATCTAGACTCTCAGTAAAAGAATATGGTGCCCATTTCAGTCCATTATTCTTGAATGAATAACTCTTAACAATGACTGCAGAAGTGGTGAGAGGTACTTGACCTCATGAAAAATAGGCCCTCAGAACCAGTGATGTGTAATCTTAAGGGGAGTAATACATATTTTGTCTTTATGATGATTCCCATCATTTTTTTTTATTTTCATATTGCTTATACTACTGACAATGGCTCTGGTGTAGTAACAGTGCACATGTATAGACAGAACAGACTCAAGGGAGCTGAAGATGTGAAATTTTAGTATTTTACTTTTTGTACACTGGTCATATAAAGAAAAGTCACATGTATACGCAAGTTCTGAACTGAACAGTCGCGTATATCTTGGTTTGATGAAGAAACAATGGGATAGACTCATGATAAGGGTCTGATATGATTCAATCAATTATTATTTGACTTTCATGATTCTGATGGTTGATGGTTACAGTATGTTGATGAGATTTAGAAGTGCTTTTGGACGTTATAATTTTATGATGACTTGAAGGATGATTGGTTGATGATGATGCTTTGATGATTCTTATTATTTTTATTGTATATTTCATTTTATTTTATTTATTCATTTATTTATTTATTTATATTTATATATAATATTAAAATAATTAATAAATTAAAGAATTTTTAACAAATAATTACTTTTTAAAACTACCATTAAAATTATTAATTGTTCTTTATCTTAACAAACTATAGTTATAATATAAATAGTTTAATAAATGAATTATTACCATTTAACTGACCATTAAAATTATTAATATATATTTTATCGTAACAATCTAATATTATTATTTTAATTAAAATTATATATAATTATATAATATATATATATATATATATATATTTAATTTTGTAATATTGAATAATTTAAATAAAAATTATTATTAAACATAACCATTAGTTATTATTTAGTATATAATTACCTAATAGAATAATTCCATAAAAGAATAATAATATATTATATAAAACCATAGAATTATTATAATAACAACTTATTATTATTATTTTAATTTGTATTAACAATTAAATAAATAAAATTACTTTTAAAAAATCCATTAATTATTATTTATATATTTTTACCTAATTTACACTTTTTCTAATAAAAGATATATTAATAATAATAATATAATATAATTAATAATAATAAATAATATAAAGATAATAATATTAAAAATAATAAATATAAATTTGACCTGGGTCCTATAGTCAAAATTAGTCGTTATTCAATTTTAGCCGTTGGAGTCTTTGCTCAGACTATTTAACATGCTAAGTTGGATCTGTTTCTTCAACTTGTCCTGACGATGAACCACACTAGTTGGTTCGAAACGCGTCGACAAATGGTTTCTCATGTGATTTTCGCCAAAAAATCTCTCATAAACTTGATATGGATCACAGAAGCCTCAACTCTACAATTGATTATCCTTACTGATCTATGAAATGATATGATCAGATCTGACCTTGAACAGTTGGCTCAAGTTCAGGGGGGGAATTTGTTATGCTTCTAATAATGCATTGTTGTCATTATGTTTTCTTCATACATAATGATTCTTTGGTGATGTTTCTTATGAAGTTCTTGAATGATGAACTTGTTATCTCATGCTATGACGAATAGATGATTATTTATGCTTAAGTTTCATATTGATGGAATAGCTCTTGATGAACTAGTGTTGGTGTGATAATTCTTCTTATGAAGAATTTGGGCCAAGAGAATGATGTTGCTAAGACATGGTTATATGCTACTACTACATCTGTTGGATGATACTTAGAAACATGGAATGATGCTACACTGCCCTATCCTACTTTATGATGATATGCTTGGTCCTCACTTATGATGTTGTGGCTAAATACCAAGTCATAGGTTGATGATATTAAAGTTGCATTGTTCTATCTTACATATTGATGATGATGAGTTGCTACTAATAGATGCTTATGGTACAGATCATATATGGTATATGATAGTTTTATATGACTATGATGGTCTTATCGAGGTATTTTTTCTTGGTTATAAATTTCTTATCTATCATTTGATGTAAAGGTCATGTAAAGACCTATGATGTAATCATTGTAAAATTCAATCATGTATGGACTATTGTGGTCAAGTCCTTTTAGATATGTGATGTAATTTGTAACCCCATTGTGTTTGGGAAGTTGATGTAATAATGTTAAATATGTAAACCCATTGTGATTGGGTGATTGATGTAAGTTTGAGTCCTTGGTGATAGGACAAGTCATATGATTCATAGGTTCATGTACTTCATTGTACATCTGTCAGAAACTTCAGCATGTGCTCAAGGGGAGCATGATCAGTGTTCATACTCAACAGTCCAGATACAGAAGTATTCATTCAACATTATTCAACCCTTTTCCCTTGATCTCAAAGGGGGATAGTAGCTTGGTGGTTGGAGAATAGCTTGGTTTGGTGCTTGGCTTGATGTGTTTTATAGGTATTTACAAGTTCTGGTGACCAAAAAACAAATTGGTTTCCATCATGTCCAAAGGGGGAGATTGTTGGCATTATGAATTATGTGTTGTCCTTGATGGAAACCTACCTAATGAATGAAAACCTACTTGATGAGTTGTTGTTTGATGGAAACCAACTTAATATAGATGTCAATAGGACATGTCTACAGATGTGACAGAGTGTTTTGACAAAGGCATAGCAATTCAGAGGCAGAGGAATGATAAAGTTGAAATTCCAAGAAGTATATGCGAGTTAAGAAAATTCGTGTACACATGCGAGTATGAATAAGCAAAGATGCGTACATTTTCCGCACCACAATATTATAAATACCAAGGGTCCTTACCATGGTATTGCCCTGTGGTATTGAGCCCAGCAACGGATGTCTTGATCCCGTCTAAGAAAACCATCAGTTGGATTATGGTTTTGACCTGTGGTATTGGATAAGGGCTAAACTATAGAAGGAGATGAATATCAAAGTGGTAGTGGGTGTGCAAATGATGTAAATCTTATGAATAGTTATATCTAAAGCAAATACGCATGTAATGGGCTATTGATGTTTTGCTTGATCTAAAACTAAGTATGCACTTGGGAGTTTGATGATGGATCAGATCCAATAGATATGAGATGACAATCATGATTATGAGATGATTTGATTTGGGTTGATAGCATCTTAACATGTGGTTTTCCTGTGTAAGTTGAGATCTGGGTATGTCTGAAGTTGTTTGTTGCAGCGAATATTTGATTCTGAAGTTGCATATTTGTACATGGGTTTTATAGCCTACAAGGCACGCACACACGTGAGTGTGTTTCTGGTAAGTCGCATACACAGGGGTTTGTTTCTTGAATATCACATACAAACACGGATATTCTTTGAAGAAAGTGTGTACAGAAAGTAGGGTTTTGATGAAAGGGTGTATGATCAGTTTAATAAGTTTTGATGTGTTTCTGTTGTTTGTCAATGAAGTCTTCTTGATGATCTGAGCTTAAACAGTGATGTTTTGGTTATGGATTGATTGATTGAATAATTTTGAAGTTACTTGCTGATTGTGATTGAATATCAGAGAAATTTTTGTGGTTGTTTTAGAATGATGTAATAAATTTGTGTATGATTCAATGTTTGTTTCAAAGTGATAGTGTTTCAGTTTTCAAGTTTCAGTTGTTTAAGATCTATACGCAGGTATGCTTCATGAAAGGCACATACGCATGCAATTTTGCTACTACAAAGTGGCGTACATATTCTGAAAGATGGTTGATTAGGGTTTGCAACAACAAGATCTGGTTTATGTGATGTGCAGTATGTTGTTTGATATTCTGGTTACAATGATCTGACTGTTCTAGTTGATTGGTTGATTTTTAAGTTGATTCAGTGGTTAGGTTTTAGTGATTGGTTGGTTCTGTTGGTTGGTTCAAGGTTGAATTACAAAGATAAGTTTCAGTTTTGATGATTGGTTTTGAGCTTAAATGTCGGTAGTGGGTCTAGTCTAAAAATTTGATGAAGCATAGCCTACAAGTTGTGGTGCGTTGTAGCAAGTGGATCCAATATGAAAATTTATGAAATGTGGTCCCTGGAGGTATTGATGGTTGGAGACTTCAATGAGGGAGTTGAAGCTTCCTTCCAATGGTAGCTAGTAAATCAGATCAGGGGGTTGGAGGTCCCTTCCATTAGGAGCTGGAGAACGAGTGAAGGTTGTAGCCTTCTATAGTTGGGTGCCTATGTACTGGTATGAGTTTACATCTGTATAAGATTTAGGGGGTTGGAGCTCCCTTCCAGTAGGATCTAGAGAACAAGAGAAGGTTGTATCTTTCTACAGGTGGGTGCCTACATACTGGTATGAGTATGCGCCAGTACAATATTGTAAAAGCTTTTCTTTATATTAAAAAGAAGACAGAGACGACAAAGCAGATGGTTTTTTCCCGCATTGGGTTTCCACCTTAAATCCTGGTGTTCATGTGTGTTGCTTATGTGTGATGGTTTATTTGTTTCTTACTACACATGGTTACTGTCTCTTTAATGTTTAATGAAGTACTTATGCAGTGTCTCAAGATAAATAGAAGATGAATTAACTGAAAAGTAAGTTTATTAGATATACACTAGTTATCTTAAGAACAGTCGTGTACACATGCGGGTTCCATTCAATAAAGTCGCGTACAGAAATAAGAATATGAAATTGAAATTTTTAATGGTTTGGAAATACTAATTCACACCCCCCCCTCAGTATTTTTCCCAACGGCGGGATACCTGTTTAACAAATAATTTTCATCAATGTTGGAGGATAAGACTCCACATGAGGTATGGACTAGTAAGAAACCATCTCTCTCACATCTCAGGGTATTTGGCTATGATGCATATGCATGTAGTAAATCTGAAAGGTGCATCTTTATTAGGTATAAGGATGGTTTAAAAGATTATAATCTTTGGAACCCAAAAATAAGGAAGGTTGTGTATAGTTGAGATGCGGTGTTTAGAGAAGTGAAATATATTATTAAACATGAATTCTTACCAAAGTAACTTAAGAATATAGAGTTTGAACTGAAGGAGGAAGAATCAGACTCTACAGCGGAACAAGAATCAGAAGAGGAAGATTCACCTAATCCAGTTTTGAGGAGATCAATTTGAGAGAGAAGCCACCCAGAGAGGTATAGTCCATCTATTTTTTGTTCAAATTTTGCTTTATCTATTACTGATGATGATTCCATAACTATCAAGGAGGTAGTGAATTCAGAGGATGGAAAACTCTGGAAGGAGGCCATGGTTGATGAAATGGCATCTTTGGACAAAAATGAGGCTTGGGATCTGGTGGATTTATCAGCTAGAAGGAAAACCATTTGAAACAAATGGGTGTTTAAGACGAAGATGAATGCATAAGGAAATGTGGAGAATTACAAAGCTCGGTTGGTAGAAAAAGGTTATTCCTAGGTGTTAAGAATTGATTTTGGTGATATTTTTTCCCTTGTTGTCGGGTTAGATTCTATTAGATTACTTTTATTTGTTGTTGTTGTTTTTTATTTTGAGGTAGAATAGATGGATGTGAATACAACATTTCTTCAAGGGGGTATGGAAGAAGAGATCCACATGAAGCTACTAGAAACCTTTGCAGTGAAGGGTAAGCAAGAACTGATATGCAGGTTAAAAAATTATTTGTATGGGTTAAAACGGTCACCAAGGATGTGGTATCAAAAATTTGATACATATATAAGGGGACTTGGCTTCACAAGGAGCAAAGCAGATGACTGTGTGAATTTTAAATTAATTGGTAACTTTGTATTTATTTGGTCTTGTATGTGGATGCTATGTTGTTAATTGGAAAAGACAAAGAAATTATCCAGGATTTGAAGAGCCAATTGTCCAAATTTGACATGAAATATCTTGGTGCTACAAATAATATTTTGGGCATGGAAATTAAATGAGATCGGGAAAAGAGGAAGCTCTGGTTAAACCAGAGAAAGTGTATCGAGACAATATTGCAGAGGTCTAATATGCAGGATATTAAATCGATCAAGGTTCTTATTCCTGTATGTGTAAAGTTATATGCTAAAAAGTGTCCCAAGACACAAGAAGAGGAAGAGGACATGTCACGAGTTCCATATTTGAGTGCAATTGGTAGCTTGATGTATGCAATGGTATTTACTAAACCATACATTGCACATGTAATGAGAGTATTGAGCAGGTTTATGTCAAAACAAGGGAAGGAGCATTGGACATCAGTGAAATGGGTTTTCAGGTATTTGCGTTGCACTAATGATTATGGTTTGTGCTACCAAGGAAGACTAGCATTGGATAGAGTTTTGGACATACATGGATATGTTGATGCATATTGGGTTGGAGATTTGGATTGAAGAAGATCTACAAGTGGGTATGTGGTTAACCTATTTGGGGAAGAAATAAGTTGGTTGAGCAAGAGACAATATGTAGTAGCACTTTCAACTACAGAGGTTGAATACATGGAAGCCACTCATGCAAGCAAGTAAGTAGTTTGGTTGCAAATATTGTGTTCAATTATCAAGTTGGTAAAGCAATCTATAAGGATAGAATATGACAGCCAAAGTGCAATTTTGTTGGCAAAGAACCTTTATTATCATTCAAAGACAAAGCAGATTGATGTTTAGAATCAATTTTTGAGGGATATGGTTGAAGAAAAAAGGCGTTGTTGGTAAAGGTGGACACTTTGAAGAATGTTGCAGATGCATTGACAAAGTATGTGAGCACTGAGAAGTTTTCTTGGTGTAGAGAAATAATGAGCATTGCAGCCTTGGACTAATGATGAAGCTCCCCTACAACCCCCTGTTTGGAAAGAAAACAACAAATGGGAGAATGTTGGGTGTGTGTTATATCCTTTCCACGTGTCATGGGGTCTGGGGCAATGCCCCAAAAAAAAAATATGTGGACCCAATAATAGTTGGGCAGACCTAAGGATGGGGGGTGGACCCAAATATTGTCAGCATATTGTTGAGGCCTCGAAAATCGTTGCAACAACATTGGGGGATAACCACCCGGTCCGGGCCTTAGTACAGCTCCTTTTCCGTTTGGGATGGTGGCTCCGACTGGATATAACGGGACCAGTTTCTCGATAATGAATAAAAGGGGTGGATGGGTGATGAGTTGTTTGTTCTAATGATAGGCGGATAGCTTATTCTATCAACAAAAATACAAAAACTAATACTAATCCTGGGAACAACTTATTCATTTGAAATGCAGCGTTTAATAATCCTTATCTATTCACAGGCATATAGATGACTCTGTAAAATAAACATGGATATTCAATCATTTAAAGATTGCTTCATCTAAATAGTTAAACAAAGTGATTAACACAAATTACTGCATTTACCATTTATATCATCGATACATATATGATTGAAAGAAAAGCATGTTGTAAACAGCCAATAGTGAGATGTATAAAGGATGTTGTTAAAACACATATATATAAGCGATAATAGCAAAGAGCGATCAAATGACAATTCATATAACAAGAATGAGTCCAGACACAGATAATAGTACCATATGAGCTGCTAATCAATCCCGAATATCAATCGCTATTTGAAATTCTTCCTTCAAAACAGAAATGCTTTCAAACAAAGACAGTAGTGCACATTTGTATAAAAGCCTCCTTATCAAAATCAGAATGATTGGTCTAGTTTCATAAAAGAATATCCCTGAAGTACAATAGTGCAACTCCAGGGTTTAAGTCATATACAAAACTTTACGACCCTTTCTGAATGCATGAAAGGGTCTATAAATACTACTAAGCTAAAAAAATATATGAAACAAAATCCTACTAAATTGGCATCAATTAATACTATCTATCTTCTTGGGGGCGATCTGGCAGTCGGCAATGTGAATCATGACTCAGGCTGCTTGCCTTTAAACCTGAGTTGGCTTATCGCAAGCGTTGGCTCCACTTCGGGTGGTCTGTTGAGGCGCAAGCTGAGTTGGGCAGCAAAGGGGGCATCCTGAATATCGGGTTATAATATACCTTGATTGCATCTATGAGGATTTGAGGGCGGCTCTCTGGCTGTGCGGCTTTTTCACTTAAGAAGAAACAATAGGGCATCCCATGTAAACTATGATCCCCGCAATTAACCTTTCCATTTTTTCTCCAGGCCTCTGCCGGGTCTAGCATGATGCTCCAACATCTTTGTTGCTGTTAATTGGCCTGGAGTACATTGAGAAATCATATTAGACAAGTAAAGAGTATTATTTACCAATTCAACCAAATTACTAGTGGTTGCCTTGCATCTTAAAATCGCTCTTTCTGCCTTCATTAACTGTGATTTCCATTCTTTGAATAATATTTCCTTGTGTGATTCCAGAATCCTTGGTAGGTTAGCTGCCTGGCCTTGATCGGAATCTTGCCATTCCAAAAAATTTGTCAATGTTTCTTCGGCCTGATCCAAATCTGTCCTTGCCTTTTCTACTTTTTCGCTTATGGATGCCACTAAGTCACACAATGGCTCTGCCTGGGTGATTTGCTAACACAAGAGCTTCCTTTGATTTATCAATGCTTTATTTAATTGAAACACCGCTGCTTTAAACTCATCTACCTGCGGGAGATTTTTCATTTGCTCAATTTGAGCTGATAATTGAGCGATTTGCTCATCTTTGGATTTTAACATTTCCTCAGTTGATGTTTTTAATTGCGCCAATGCTGCCGATAGCTCATTTTTCTTTTGGATTGCGCTATCGTCAATCCTCTGTTTTTCTTCCTGCAATTGCTTAGTCAGCTGATTATTATTTTGTTGTTGTACTAGCAATTGTTGTTCTGCCTGCTCTGCCTTCTTCTGCGCTTCCGATAATTGAGCCTGTAGAGAAAATATGTCTTGATCTTTTTCCTTTAATAGACTGCTCACCTATGATGCTTTATCTATTTTCGTCCCTGAATAAGCTCCAGTGTACTGCGATAGCTTTGTCAAGTCATCGGAGGGGTCAAATTCTTCTTTCCATACCACGTTGCCTGTTACTATTAATTCAGGGAATAAAGAAGGTTGACCAGTCCTTCTCCTCTTCCTCTGTCGTTTCACTACAACTTTATGTTTAGGGCTGTAGAAAACATCCAAGGGAGGAATCTCTTCTATCTACAAAATGATTTCGACCGATGGGTCTTTTGGAATTATTTCCATTTCCTTTAATTTGGGTGGGTCGTTGGTTTCGCCCGAAACCTGCTTTGATGTCGCTTCCTGTGTGTCGCCCTCTTTTGAAACCTCATCATCTTTAGAGCATTCTAGATTGCCGATGATTGAATTAAATTGTTGCCATTCCTGGAGCAATTTCGGATCAATCTGTGTATCTTCATTAACTTTTGAACTGCTCTGTTCTTGCGTTTTTGCCTGGGTCTCTTCTTGTCTCTGCAAGCTCGCCTGGGTTTCTTCTTGTCTCTGGTCATGCACTTCCTCCTACTGCTTTGATGTAATAGGAGGTTCTTTATAACGTCGCTGCTCAGGCTCGCTTGATTTTTTTGTTGGAGTAGTCGCTAACAGGTCTAGGGGCAGAGTTTGCAACCTCTGCTCTCTAAGTCTGTTAAATTCGACCAGCCCCTCATCGTTGTATTCATGTATGGCGAGCGATTTAACTTGATATAGCAACTCGGCCGATGCGAACAAGTCCTCAAATCTATCTTCTTTGTGCTCGAACTTGGCCAATTTGGCCTGGTCGATTGCATTGTAGGCGACTTTTTTCGGATCGAATCGCCGGCTCGGTAGAGTTGCCAGGGTCAGTGAATTTATTTTCTCAGCTTCTTTTTCTGCATGTTTGAGATCATGCAGAGTGTAGATACCAATTCGCAAAGGAAAGGAGGGCTATACGTGCTTCTTTGCTTTATTCAGAGTTTGTGTAACCCCATCGGCGTTGATCTGATAGGCTATTTCCCTGGCAAGTAGTTTATCAGGGATGTATGGAGGAAGAACATGGGGCTTGGCTTGACTGCCAAAAACTCTGATATAGGTGAACTTTTCTTCTCCAAACCAACTCCCTATAGCAGTTAAATCCACCCCCACTTGGTCAGAAATCTTAGGGGCAGGCTTATTGAAAATGGAATAATGAATAGGCAACATGAAACCGTTGCAAATTTGATACAAATGGTGTTTGTAGTTGGTCTTCCACAACTTTTGATGGTATATGTGGACGGGTGCGGGGTCTTGTGACGTCCACCTCCATCTGAGCACAGGAAATTCAGAATTAAAACACAAAACATCTAATACATAGGCACTGTAATAACATGGGGGAATGAACCTCTCAGTGACACAAGAGTTGAATCTGAAATTAAGAATGGCAGTTGCTAACTTATCGGATAGTATATCCGCCCAATCCATTATTTTGCCACTACATGCCGCCTCCATTAAGGGGACCATTTCTATGGTAAAATTGGAGGAATCATGTAATCCCCATAGTCTGCACATCATAATCCTAGCATAGCAATAAGGAGAGCATAGAGAATCGACCGAGTACTTACCCGAAGATTCGTGCTTGTGCTTTGCTGGATTTTATCTCCAACCTCGAATGGGTTCGGACTCAGTTTCATTTTCAGCTTGGAATTTCTCCAAGAATGTCGTGTTATACTTCTTCTCTTCTGCCGGAAAATGATACATTTGCCTTAGATCCTCGGCTCGAAAAGAACCGAAAATTCTCCCATCTATAGTGCTGAAAGTTCTATCGGTAATTGGGATTTCTTGAATCGCCCATCTTACCACATCTGTATATGGGAGGATTTGCTCTCGGGCCGCTATTCGATGAAGAAAAGAGTTGGCCAAGTCTCTCAGATTAGCCTCGGATTTGCTTGTGCTGTCGGCAGAAACTTGTATTCCCATCACCCTCGACTCTTCGACTTCGATCAGATTATATGTGCCTTGCCAAGTAGCTCTGGTAAGTCCCAGGCATGTAGTGTCTGATATGAGCCCTTTCTTTTTATTGCCTGGATCAACAACAGGTTGCCCTACGGCCGACGAAGCGGAAGGCATTGTGGTCTTCTTGGACTTCTTTCCCATTCTGCTCAACTCTGTTTCTGCGAGAGAATTCTGCACAGAGAGAATGATAGGCGTAATACAGGAAATAATAACATAAATTGAATAGACTGATATATATATATATTGATAAATCCATGGTGATCAATTGACTTAAGATGGCTTCGAATCAAATCTGTAAACAGATCGCAGGCTTGTTGTTTCACTAAATGGTCGTTAAGGCCTGTCAATCTTATCAATACCAGTCAATTCGATTAATGGCCGAATGATTTATTTGAAGTGTGCCTTGGGCGATTTGGTGGTTGAACATGGATGAGTGGCTTTTCGAAATATA
Source organism: Pinus taeda (assembly GCA_000404065.3). NCBI lineage: Eukaryota > Viridiplantae > Streptophyta > Pinopsida > Pinales > Pinaceae > Pinus > Pinus taeda. The sequence goes on from APFE030485662.1 coordinate 41,267, forward strand.
GTGTCTTAATTACGAATAAATCGTATTAAACCGCTTTTAAGATTTTCTTTGAAAATTGCGCTTTTGCCTTTATCGCAATCGGGTGTCGGGGAAAATCATAAGTCATTGTTTTGGTTACATTTGGAATCCCCAATCGCCGATAGCGATATCACATCGCATCGGGAGTAGCGAGTGGGGTGGTTAAGAAGGCGTGCATAGTCAATCGCCGATTGCCGATAGCGATATCGTATCGCATCGGGGAAAGAGGGAGCTTTATTGCATTTAATTCATTACCACCGATATCCGATAGCGATATCGCATTGCATCGGAGATTGAGGGATTTTTAATTACGCCAATTCTTTTATTACCGATACCCGATAGCGATTTCGCATCGGAGCAAACCAATATGTCCTCAAGTTGTGTTCCCTTTGTCATTGCGATATGCAATCTTGCGATCGCTTTATCGCAATGACAAAAGATTAATCGTTTTATGTTAAGGCTTTTGATTGGTTTATGGAAAGGCTTTTTTGGTAATGTTTTATTTTATCCCTTTGGGCCTTTTAGAATAGAACTAAATTGATACCAAAGAAAACAAAATTAAAAAGGGACTCATTTCATATTATGGTTTTGAGATAATATTGATATGAAATGGGGGGTTGTTGTAGGGCACAACACATACCTACCCATGGTTTTTTGCATGGGATTTTCACATGGTTTTGGGCATGACGGTTTTCTTCCCATGGTATTTTGTAGATCCGGTTAAGGGAACTATGATTATGGTTTAATCCAGGGATAATGGATTGGGGGTTTATGAATGATTCGACATGTATATATATGTATTTTAGAATTGAAAGGAATATAATAGAAAATCAATCTGGTATTCCCTATTTTGGGATCCAGGAGAAAATCTTTGTGTGTATTTGTTTTATGTTCTTTCCATTCTATATTTTTCTATTTTAAGAATTTGTTTATAGGTAATTTCTATACAGGGTCAAAACCTACATTAATTGAGTTCCAGTTCTGAAAATGGTTGCAATGAGCTTCCCACCAATGTGTGAGGGTTTCTTGTAAAGAAATTTCCATCAAGGGGAATTATTTGAATTTATTCAATATTTGAGTTAACTTCTTTAATAAAATTAGCAATAGATCCAATACCATTAAAATTAGGATGATCCCTTACCTATGTACTGATCCAATGAGCATAGCAAACAACTACGTAAGGTATGGAATGCAGCCCATGATCTCCTTATTTACAATCATCCAAAGCAACATATGAATCAACTTTAGTATGTTGGACACTCCTCCAACTAAGCGAACCATTTGTTGTAGGATATATCATTAGTCCTCCATATTTCCTTTGGTAAGTAGATACAGCTAATCTAGAAGAATAGGTTCTTCTATTTCATCAACAAGATTTGTAAATCTTGGATCTTGATAAGGATCCAATGCTTGGATAACTCTTGGCTCCATCCACTTAGAAAGCCATGGTGTCTCATTTCATATCAATAACAACATAATTTTCAAACTCATAGTCTATTCCCAATAAATCATAATAAGGGTCTTTGTCATCCATAATATCAATGACCTCAAAATATGCGTATGTCTTCACTCTAGCAATATTAAATTCAAAATCTTCTAGATGACCAATGGGAATAATGCAGTACTAGTTTTTCATACATAAATGAATAGGAGAAAACACCAACATCGGTCTTCCCAATGCCTCCTAGGTTTTCTGTTGTAGGATATTCACTTCAGATAAGAGATCCAACATAGTGTCTTTGATCTGGTACCCAACAATTTTGACATCAACATGAAACCCCCTCCATGTTCTTCTCTTGTTGCGACAGACATGTCTGGAATGATGCTTAGGCAAGTTAGCAAAAATGTGTCATTCTAAAAATTCTTCATCCTTTACAACAGTCTTAAGCTTCTTGAACAACTGGCTAGATAATTGATCATCAATAATAATATGCAGAATAACTTAAAACACTCCATGATAGCTTGGGACATCTCTTACGGAAATCAAGGACTCTTCATATGTCCGTTTTCTTCTTATTCTACTCATGGATTATAAGAAGAAACTAGTTTCTTTACAAATTTAGCAGCATCCTTGTAATACTCATTCTGCTATGTAGAAAGATAAGACTTATTTGGAGATGCAGACTTTATTCCAACAAGTTTCTCAGATACCTCCTTGTCCGCTCTAGTTCACTTACCTCCTTTAGAGATAATTTTAATGTTGGGCTAAGGAACTGATTCAGGTTCTCTAGGCTCTGCATTAATTAGATTGGTGCCCCTTTGTCTGGTATGCTCTTCCCAGTGAGTAATTAATTTCAGACAATTTTTAGTAGCATGATTGTTTACTCGACAGTGAGAACACTGGGGCCTCCTTATCAATGGAAAATCATGAGTAAAATGGACTTCCATAACATAATCGTAGCATCGAACAAAACCTCTTCCTCCATTTCTTCTTCCGCTTGAGCCACCTCCTCCTCAAGGATCTTCATCAACCTAGAATGCAGTATGATCAAGGTGATCATCCAGAGCATCCAAAGCTCTACATTGGTCTGTATGGTGAATCGGAGACCCACATAACTCACAAAATATATTATTTTAACATTAGAGTACTTCTCCACAAAAGGACAGATTCATGGTGCATGACCTAAGGTGCAACATATCTCGCAGTATTCATTAGCAGATGTACCTTGATGATTTGGGAATGCATGATATTGAGTATGTCCCTGATAAGGAACACTAGTTGAAATGTGTGCCACTACTCCTAAACGTCTTGTGTTCAGCGATAGAGGTCCCATTGGCACCGTGGAAGGTCTTGTATTCCATGACCTCATGCACTCATTGGCATGATTCCCTTCAACATGACAAATAGTGCACAAAATATGTGGATGAGATGGTCTCACAACGTTAATACCCTTTAATATCTCAATTAGATCAACAATCTCATGTTGTAGGCCAATAATAGAAGAATCACTAGAAACAGTACATGCCTTATAATCATGAGGGTATCCTTCCATTGCTTTGATCTTCATAGCCTGCACAAAGGCATCTTGTTTTGTGTCAATTTTTTGTTGCATCAAAGGAACTCAAGTGAGTAGTAACAACGCTTTAATGAACCAATCCTTCTGATGATGTGGGTGAATGGGATAAGTCAATTTTCTAATTGCATATTTAAATTGTTGCATGCATTCACATGCAGTCTCTCCCTTCCATTGCCTAATCTCCCATAATTTAGCCAAAGCATGTTTCTTTGTTTAAGGAAGCTTGTGTTCCTTGATGAATTATTGCCTGACTAAATCAAGAGTTGGATTCAGGTTCAGTGCAGGACACTTGATAAACCACTGAAGTGTTTGATCTTGTATAGTTGTTTGGAACTCAATAATCTTAGAGGGATCTGGGATCTGTCTGGCTCTCCAAATGGCTTTGCACAAGTACCAATGTTGTTCAACATCTTCATCTCCTCAACCAGGGAACTCAGCATAGCGGGTAAAGGATCCCACCACATTCCCAACCATTGGTATATGACTAGGCAGAACTAAAATAAAACCATGTGAAACAGGTTACGAAAATTTTGTAGATTGTGACTGAATGCTAACACTAGAACTACTAGAACCACTAGAACTACCAGTTGCTTAGACACTATGAACTTTTTGAAACTTTAATGTTTTAACTAATTTAGAAAGAAAATTGATAAGATTTTGATAAAGTACCACAGGGAGGTTAGGGGAAAAAATAGTTGCATTGTTTCCTTGTGGGCTACTTCTTGTGGGGACCAAATCATCCTCAAAAAATAGCCACCTTATGATGAAGTGCATCTCTTCATCCATAGGAGTACTCTAATCAATCATCACGATTGGTTTTCTGGGCATCTCTAGCGTTCAAATTTCATCTAACTCTATATGGGCTCCACTCTCTCTGTTTTTATCTCATATCATATCTCTTCTAGCTCCTCCTATTTCACCATAATGAGATCCTTCACCTATTTCAATATTTTGCAACTTCAGGTTGCCCATTGCTCATATTTGTAACCTCAGACTGCTCAACGCTTGACCAATCTACTACAGTTTTATTTGTCACTTCCTAATCTCTCACAACTTCTTTTCCCATCACCCATTGGCTATTTGTGTTCTTTTAAGTGCCCTAAAATCCCATGCCTTTTGCAACTATTCTACATCCATCACAACTTCCCCTCATATTCTGCAACTAGCTAGCATGTCTCCCATAAACCCTACCCCTAGTACTTAAGGTTTTACACTGCCATGTTGGATTCTTAGAATGAAAATAGTCTCTCTTCTACCATAAGGACTTTGATCCACAAAGTAATTTATTTTAACAATATTCCCTAAGGTCACCTATCGTGCCCTAGTAACTGTATGAAAAACTTTGAGGGAGGAGATTGAGGCAACCAAATTATACACACATAAGACAAAGTGAAAAATAAAATTATTAATTCTCCTTTAAAATCTTAATGTGTGAAGCAATCAAAAAGAAAAAAATTAGCAATAGTTTTTCGCGTGTGAAAAATCCTAATGACCTAACGTCTTCCACTCAAATCATAATTGGGCCTTGCAAAAGATTTTAAGATAGTAGGGTCTCAAGCCACTAGCCTAAAAACCAACCAAGGTATGGAAGAGGGTTATAAAAAGGGTCATTGAGGCCACGTCCAAAAGAAACTAGCGACGCTTCCAGTAGACATTCAAAATATCCTCTTGGTGCAAGTGCTCCTTCATCCGCCACCTATAGGGAAAGATGCCCTAGTTTTTGGCCACTAAGCTACCTAAGCCCAGTAGGGATGAGAGAATATTAGCATCTTCTTAGAAACATTCGACCCAGAGCCCATACTAAGCATTGGTAGATACAAGGGCGCCCGTGATAATTTGCAGTCTAGGACTTTCCCCCCTTCACAGGTTTCTTCTCACTGTTGGATTTATGCACTAGGTTATGTACAATTTTAAGTTCCCTATAAAGAGAACTTCTATGTTTTGAATGTAAACAACCATGATGGATTATTTTTATTCCTACCGCCATGGTCCTAACCTAAACTATTAAATTATTTTGTGGCCCTTGTGGGGAAATATTTTGGTTCAAGTTAGGGTTGTTTTTAAAGGGTCTTACTTTGCTTAGGGTGTGTCAAAATGTAAATCCAAGTAAACTAAGCACAAAGATTGCAGAAGATCATACCCATTGCATGAATTTAAATGAAATTAGTGTGTGATGTAATTTGTGTGCAAGATGAATGGTGAACATATAAAGTGTTTGAACTACAAAAATGTGGATATGTGGTGATCCATTATAAATCCACCTATTTACACTATGTGATGTTGTTCCTTACAATTAAAAAGAGATGTACGGATAATGGGCCACTTACTAATTAGGCTATATGGGCATATAGGGAGATTGAAATATGGTGTATTGAGAAACATTTTAGATCTCCCACAGGTTTTCCAAATGGTGCAAGGGAGGAGAGCCTACTTTCTTTCTTACTAACACCAACTCTCGGTCCCAAAAATGAAATTGTTTGCAAAATGAGAAAAGAAATCTAGATAAGGTATTGCTTACTTCCTTCCTATTTAAGCTATGTGTGAATTTCCAATAAACAGGGAGATAGTTGGTAATGCTTTAGAAACATTTTGTATCCGCCACAAGTTCAACAAATGGTGTAAGGATGGAATCATGTTGTCTCTGTTGGAAATAATACTGAGAGGGGGGGGTGAATTAGTATTATCACATCAATAAAACTTTTTCATTTCCATATTCAGATTCATATATGCTACTTCCACAACTTCTTATGATTCAGTCAGTTGATCCTTAATGAGTGCATTAGAACATTATCAACCATATTAACAGTAAACAGGTGCAGTAAAATAGAATAGATCATCATACATAAGCCACACACATGAACACCATGATATAAGGTGGAAACCCAATGTGGGTGAAAACCACCTGCTGCAATATGTCTCTATCTTCTTTCAATTAGAAACTTCTTCTTACAATTGTACTGGTGCATTCCTTTACCAGTACGCAGGCTGCAACCTGGAGAGAGCTACAACCCTCTCTCGTTTTCCAAACTCTCCTGGAAGGGAGCTACAACCCCCTTAGCTCTTGCACTAGCCAAGATACTAGTACGTAGGTACTGGCCTACAGAAGGCTACAACCTTCTCTTTCTTCCAGGGACCACGTTTCATAAATTTTCAGACTGGATCCATGAACATCAATCAATCATCAAGAATTTCTGCATCAAAGAATCTCCTTTTCACCAATTAGCACTAAATCAAGTAGACACTTCTCTGACAGTTGTATCCAAATCACAGTAACTGTAACCACACACCAAATCTAAACCCAGAAAAAAAATACTATCATTCAGGCTTTAAAGATCAAGACCCATCAATAGAACTTATCCATCTCCTTGCGCTCAGGTTCCTTCTTTATTCAGATCCAGATCTGCACCATAACCCAATCACAGTATTCCAAATCTAGCACTTTATCAGATATTCAATAACAATTCAGATGATGCTTTGCCAAATGATCTCCTCCCCCTTATATAGCCTTAGGCCTTTCACAATACCATGGTCCAAAACCATAATAACACAATACCATGAACCCAATACTTGGAATCAACACTTTTGGATGCAATACCACAGACCAAAACCATAGGATCAAAAAACTGTCAAACCAATACCATGAACCAACCATGAAAGTGTGTGAACTTTTCTCCACATGAAATAAACTTTTTCTCCACATGAAATAAACTTTTTCTCCAAATAAAAGCGCGTGAAATTTTCTCCACATGAAATAAAATTTTTCTCCACATAAAAGTGCGTGAACTTTTTTTTTTTTACATGAAATAAACCTTTCTCCGCATAAAAGTGCGTGAACATTTTCTCCACATGAAATAAAATTTTCTCCGCATAAAAGTGCGTGAACTTTTCTCTACATGAAATAAACTTTTATCTTCATGAAAGTGAGTGAACTTTGCTGCACTATAATTTATCATCTGAGATGAGTGGGTTTCCATCAAGTACAACATATGTATCATAATTACAACAATCTCCCCCTTTGGATTTGATGGCAACAACAACCAATCACTCTCCCCCTTTGACATCAAGCGCAAAGGGCAAACCAAGATAATCTCTTTCCTAGAGAAACATTTTGCTGCCCATACTCCCCCTGAGTACCTACTGAAATCTCTGCTCTGCTGAAGTGTGATGTTCATGCTCCCCCTAACTATAAGCAAGCTCATTCAGATCAACAACCCTGATTTCCTTCTATTCTTTCTCTACCTTCGTTCCACCTGAAACCAACAACAGCTGTGAACTAGAACAAAAAGCTTCTAAGATAATGCCAACAATGCATCATTAGAAGTTTATCTGCTCCCCCTGAACCTGTGCCAGATGGTCTTTGTCAGACCCATATCAGATTATCTTCAACTAGATCCTGTCCCTACTGATATCCATCAAGCCTCCATATACGCGACTATCTCTGACAAACCGACGTATGTACGCGGATCATCCTCAAGCAACTCGCGCACACCCATTTTTCTCTAAAATAGACAAGTTTTAACAGCAAGATGATGCATCAACTACTCCCAGCTTTTGCCTAAGGTATTCAAAGGTCTCCCTGGGCAAAGGTTTGGTGAGAATATCAGCAACTTGTTCCTTATAAGGAACATACTCCAACTTGACCTTTTCTTCAATCACTTGTTCCCTGAGAAAGTGATACTTGATTGGTATGTGCTTTGTCTTTGAATGCATGACTGGGTTCTTTGAAATGCTGATTGCACTTGTATTATCACATAATATGGAGATAGGTGGTGTACAAGTGATTTGAAAGTCCTGCAAGGTCTGCATCATCCAAAGGAGTTGAGTGCAGCAAGATGTAGCAGCTACATATTCCGCTTCAGCTGTAGATAAAGCAATCGAACTCTGTTTCTTGCCGAACCAAGATACTAATCTGGAACCCACAAAGAATGCACCACCACTTGTGTTCTTTCTGTCATCCAAGCTTCCAGCCCAATCTGCATCTGTATAAGCATGAAGAGTGAGATATGTATCTCTAGGATACAATAAGCCATAGTTTTGAGTTCCTTGAAGATACTTGAAAATTCTCTTTACTGCCTGAAGATGAGTTTCATTAGGATTTTCCTGAAATCTTCCAACTATTCCCACTGCATGCATGATGTCTGGTTGTGTACCTATCAAATAAAGTAGACTTCTAATCATGGATCTATAGGTTGGCTGATGCACTACTGTTGATTCATCATTTTCACTGAGACTGCATCCTGTAACCATAGGAGTACATACTGGTTTTGAATCTTCCATGCCATACTTCTTCAGAATCTGCTTGAGGTACTTGGTTTGAGACAAGAAGATACTGCCTTCATTTTGTTGGATTTGAAATCCAATAAAGTATGTCAGTTCTCCAAGCAAAGACATTTTGAATTCTTTCTGCATCACCACAGCAAAGCTTTGACTCATAGCTTCTTCATTGCTGCCAAAGATAATATCATCTACATACACAACAAGTATTAACAATTTGTCATTTTCAATTTTTATATAGAGATTGCTATCTACTGATCCTTTTGAAAATCCTTGTTGATGAAGATATTTGTCCAAATGATAGTACCAAGCCCTTCAAGCTTGTTTAAGACCATAGAGAGCCTTTTTTAATCTGCATACAAGATTTGGATCATTCCCAAGAATGAACCCATCTGGTTGCTCAATGTACACTTCTTCTTCTAAGTCTCCATTCAGAAAAGTTTATTTCATGTCCATTTGAAATACTTTGAACTTCTGAAAGCTTGAGAGAGAAAGGAACATTCAGATGGCCTCAAGTCTAGCAACAGGAGCAAAAGTTTCTTCAAAGCCTATTCCTTCTTGTTGAGCATACCCTTTACAAACAAGTCTGTCCTTGTTTCTAATAACTTCCCCATTTTCATTCAACTTGTTCTTGAAGATCCATTTTGTTCCTATGACATTCTTATCTTTTGGTCTCGGAACCAACTCCCAAGTGTTGTTCTTTTCGATTTGTTCAAGTTCTTCATCCATTTCCTTGACCTAGCATTCATCTTTGCAAGCTTCTCTTACATTTTGTGGTTCAGTGGAGGAGAGTAATGCCAAATAGCTTGAGGCTTCTACAATTGTTCTTCTTGTTTGAACACCTACCTCCTTTTGCCCCAAAATTTGTGATTCTGGATGATTCTTTTGAACATATCTGGAAGGAGTCTTTTCTTCTATCCTTATTTGTTCCTCTGGCTCCTCATGGGTTTCTTCTTCATGGGTCTTTTCTTCATCATCTGTTTGATTTGGAGAGTAGTCTTCATCCTCTTCGATATTTTCATGATTTACTTTCCTAGGGATGTATCCTTTTTCATCAACCACTACATCAATGTTGTCAAAAATTCTTCCAAGTCTTTTATTATAACACTGATATGCTTTGCTGTAGGGAGAATAACCAAGGAGAATACTTCATCTGCTCTGGGTTCAAGTTTGCCAAGCTGTTCATCAGTATTCTTAATATAGCATTTGCTCCCAAAAAATTTGAAATGATTTACCGAAGGAGTCTCACCATACCAGAGCTCATGCGGAGTTTGAGTGCTATTCACTCGGACATTTGATTTGTTGAGAATAACAACCGAAGCATATGCAGCTTCACCCCAGAAGGTTGTGGGAGTTCCAGACTCATCAAGCATAGCTCGAGCCATTTGTTGGACTGTTCTATTCATCCTTTCCACCACTCCATTTTGCTAAGGAGTCCTAGCTGTAGAGAATTCCCTTCTTATTCCATGTTCTTCACAGAAATCGAAAAATTCATTTGAGGTAAACTCCCCACCTCTGTCAGACCTGAGGCACTTAATTTTGTAATCTGATTCATTTTCAACCAAGGCTTTGAAAGATTGGAATTTTTCGAAGGCTTCATCCTTGTGCTTCATAAGTCCTAACCAAACCATCCTGGAGAAATCGTCAATGAATAATATAAAGTATTCTTCTCCTCGAGGAGACCTTGTCCTAAATGGACCACATACATCTATATGGACTAGCTCAAGAGGCTTGCTGGCTGATCCTTCCTTTTCAGGGAAGTTAGTTCTGGTTTGCTTACCAAACTGACATGATTTGCATATGGTGTTGTCTGGAATTTTGATGTCTGGAAGACCACGAATTGCCTGGTATTTGCATGCTTTCCTTATTT
>APFE030485671.1:0-24575 GCA_000404065.3 Pinus taeda
TAGCACCTTAGGATGGTCTAATGACTTCTTGATCTCCGCGAAGGTGGTTAAATTATACTTTTTATGCCTAAACATTACAAATCCATCTATTTCACACAAAAATTAAGCATTAATTCACATAAAACAGATCACATAGCAAAGATACATAAACTTAAACAGAAGTAAATAAATAAGGCACATGTGCACAAATTCAGCTCAAAACAATCTTTGTTAAGAAGTAAACGTTCATATGTAGACTTCTTATCCCTGTGCACCCAGTTGTAGGTGCCCCTACACTCAGCTGCAGACTTACCAAGGTCTCCACACACTCAGCTGCAAGAGCCTTCCCCTTTCACCTAAGTATAGGAAATAGACTTTTCCTTCCTTAACACCTTTCCCTTAAAATTATTCTTCACCAAAAGTTGTCCTCCTAGGCTCGTTATGACTCAAATATATATAGCCTTTTCATTACAATACCATGGTCCGCGGACCATGGGTGGGTCTCAAAACCATCTTGTCACCTACCCATACAAGGGACTAATGCCCTTTTGACTCTTACTTAACTTCACGCTCTGCTTCCATATTTCACAGGGACTTTACATTATTTCACAAAAATTATTACAAAAATTGACTTAACTGACAAAATTTGACCCCAGGAACCCCATCCCAACAGGCCCCCAACACAAATATGGTGACTCTCCCTCGAGTCACTCAGTTGGATTCTCCACTTTATTGTGGAGGTCACTGAACTCTAGTTCAATACTTCAAGTTCCGTTGTGCTCTGTACTATGACCTTCTACAATTCTTCAATCAGCTTCTCTGTAGTTAGCCCCTCCATTGCAAGGTGCATGGTCCTTTCCGTCTATTGGAAATTCTTCAGCTTTTCCTGGATGGCCAGAGTAATCTAGCTTGCTTCCTCTGTCCATGGTTGAATCTAAGCCTTCAAAATTGCTTCTTTGAGCTGCAGCTCCTCAACATGTGCCTACAGCATCTTCATTTCTTACAAGTGTGCAAAGCACTAGACTGGTGCCAAAGTGCGCACAGTCTCCCTGATCTCATAAACTTGTTGTTGTGCCTCTATGATCTCTGTACATAGTTGTTGTAGGTTTGATTCCTCCTACAACATATTCCATAGCTCCATTGTGTTTTCAAAAAGACCATTGCAATTCGATATTGCATTCTCCAAAGTAAACATGTGCTCTCCGATGGCTGCATCGCGCTGCTCCCTGACCTTTAGTGGAGTAGTCGGCTGTAGCTTCAATGGCAATTCTGAGATATTCATCTAAAAATCAAAAGTAACTCAACCTACCTCATTCTTAGACTGTCGCACTGTAGTGGCAAATTTCCGAATCTTTACTGAAGCTTCTACATCCTCTGGAATGTGTAGTTTTGGTACTGAATTACATGCTTGTGTAATTGTGGCTTCCAGGCTCTAGCTTTGCACTTATATCTCTTCTTTCTCCTTAAGAGTGAGCCTTTTCAGTGAAGTTCTACTCATTGTTCATTTTGACTTTGCTAATTATCAATAATGTGTGCTTCTCTCTGATTCGAAGCTCATATGAGACCCCCTAATGAAGCATGTGGAGGGTCTGAAGGGGCCGTTTGGCTAAATTCATACCCACACCTTTGATCTTGCCAAGCTAAGTGTTATCTTCCTCTAAATCTATATGTAATGTCCCTTTTGGAAAGGGAATGAATCTAAGGTCCACAGTCTGTTTTGTTTCCATTATGCTCTTGCTCACTTGCTACAGGCTCACTTCAACCCCACTTGCTTGTCCCACGCTTTCCTGAATTTTGCCTGTTTGAATCTAGAAATCACATTGATCCTTCTGGATGCTCCCCAACATCTGCATGTAATGATGCTCAAATTGAGTCAACAACTCTAATGTTGTGTCGCAGACCTTATCCCCGATCTCATCCAAGTTCCCCTCAATGAGGACCATTGGATCCGAGAGTGCATGTTTGTTTGATTTCTACTTCTTCCTGGGTCTTGAATTCATCTCCTTGGTCTGCTTCTGTAATTTGAAGGGATTTCTCTACTTGTCACCCCCACTTCCTTTGTCCTCGAACTGTTCCTTCCCTTCAGTATGCTGGGAAGCTGATGCTTCAACTTCTACTGCGGCCTCTTTTGCAATGTGATCTTTATCGACAACTCCCTTAGTAGCAACTTCTTTATTCTTCTGATCAACTAACTCCAACACTATTGCTTTGCTGCTTCTTTTCATTTCTATGTAGCTGTTGGCTACACAGAACAGATTTCTCTGCCTTTGCTTGTACCTGCACCAAGATCTATGGGTTATTGCCATTTCAATGGCCATGTCCCACAATATTCTATACATCGGCCTCCGTAACTAGGTATGGAAACTTGTGCCATATCTTCTTAGGGTCTCACCTTATGGAGATGGATACATTATGAAAATTAGCCTTAAATTCCACGAAGTCCCGCAACTTCTCAAACAAGGTTGGAGACATCCTTAGCCTCTAATTGATCACTGTGTGGAGGTCCATCTCGACCAGTATCCAGAAGACTTTTGACTTTGTTATCCTCTACAGATCCTTCGTTGCCCACAATGAAGTGAACTTCACTACCTCTGGTAAATCCTCATCCTACGAAGGGAACTCATTATCCCCAGGGAGTCTCCATGCAATGAGTACAATCAACAGCAAGAGCCAGACATAGTGAAATGCCTTGCTTTCGTCTTGCCCTTTAAGATAATTTGCTAAGAATTCCTTGCATAGGTATTGCACCTAGTTGTACTGCACCCCCTTTGCACATTGTGCAACTAATGAAATTACTGGCGCTGAAACCTCGTTCGCGTGACATTTTCTCATGACCTTCCTGGCCAAAATATGAGTGGAAAACTACACCTCTTGGTCTATAATAAGCGGCTAGAGTATCCGTGTAACTTCTTGACCAACCCAAACTCAATTTTCATTTTATCTGCAAGTTCCTTCTCATTTCTTTTACCTCCACACGCCTTGGCTGGATCCGCCCCTTTATGGGAAAATTTCGTAATTCTGTGGAATAGAGGTATATTATGGGGATGGGTTCACCTAACAGAAATCACCCGTCGTGCACCAATGCGAGAAATTGGTGCACACATACAGTATTGATAATCGACTTGTGAAAATGTGGCACACACAACATATGTAGCAATTCGGCTTGCTCAACCCCTTTTACCCATTTCATTGGTTCCATGTTAGTGACCCCAATATCTTCATAGCAAATCTTAGTCATGTATTTATTGGTAGCCAAATGTGGAAATTTCTTGTGATCGACGAGATCCCAATCCTTGAGTTTTAACACAGGGATACACACTAAGAGCACACCTTCAAATACCACTTCTTCCGGTAGTAGCAGCGTAGATATCGTGAACTTGCCCAAATCTGGGTCCTTGGGTACCTTCACTTTCCCTTTTCATAAAGGGATATACATTAGGAGCCTAATGATAAGCTCACCCTCATCAGCATCCAATTCCTAAACTCCATCGCGGAGTTCTTCTGCATCCAAATCCATGGGTTCATATGGCTTCTTTGCCTTGTCCATCCTCCCTTTCTGTCAAACCTCTGTGGGGTTCTTCCTCAGTGACTGCCTCACTAGTACAGGTTGTGGTTTCTTCTGCTTCTCCTTAGTACTAGATTGCCTTGACCTAGGCAATCGCAGTGTTGTAGGCACAGATGGCATAGCTTCCATTGATGCAACTTCAGGGGCTTCTACCTGAGAGACATCGGCTTTGAAACTTACAAGCTCAGAAGACATCTGTTCCAGGATAATATTCTGGTTCCACTCAGGCAGTCTCGCAAATTCCAGGCTTGCAACTAAATCCTTCCAAGTCTGTCGATTTGTAGAGTGAAAACATTAGGGCTCATATGCGGTTTTTAGAAGGCAAAGTGTTCTGTGACAGACCAACATGCCATATTTATAGGCGATTTAGAATTTAGATCCATCCATTCCCTCCATTTTCTAATCATAAATGCATCTTTGGTGATAGATATCCAAATATTTTCACCATAAATGTTGGCTACCCACTCCTCCTAATGAGATTTTTTCTATCCAATCATGAACAATGACCTCAACAGCTACTTTTGGACCCATCTGTGTGACACCATCCTTCATGGCGCAACCTTCCTGGAGCACCTCCTCCTAGTGTGCCACTTGCTTTCCTTGTGTATCTCCCTTACTGCATTTTCCTTTTCTTCGGGCAGTGTAGTTTATAGCCCTGCTCTCCCTTGCAGCTTCCTGGAGTGCTAAGACTATTTTACTACCATGTAGTCATTGTGTAGGTGTAGGATCCCCTGTATACAACTTCAATCAACTTCCATTCACCCTTCTAGGGAACAATTCGCTGAGCTGAACAATGCCACCATCCGTGATTTCCTTGACAACATACGGGCCTAACCAGTTCATTTGGAATTTTCTCGGAAACTTTGTGAAATTACTATCATAGAGCAGAACAAAATCGTTCACCTTGAAAGTGCAAAGCTTAGTATGCCTATCATGCCAGGCCTTCTCATGCTCCTTTTGCACTCGCTAGTGAAATCTTGCAAGAAACTCATGTTCTTCCAACTCCATCAACTGTGTGATCCATTCCTCTAAGGTCTCGTTATCTACCAGCTCTGTCAAAGCCACAATGTGCAAGCTTGACACAATATATTCAATGGGCATCACTGCCTTGATCCCATAGACCAACCTGAATGGAGTTTGGCCTGTAAACTTCTTGCACATTGTCCTATATGCCCATAAAACCATTAAGATGTGTACATCCCAATCATTTCTCTTCATGCCACAAACCTTTGTCGACGCATTCTCTAGAATCTTATTGAATGCTTCCACTGTACCATACGCTTGGGGATGACAGGGCATACTCTTTTGATGGTAAAATTGGAGTTCTTCAAGCCTTGCGCTAATTGTTTCATTCAGGAAATGTGTATCCATATCACTTATCAATATATTAGGGCACCCAAACCGCGTTAAGACATATTCAAATAGGAACTTCGCAGTTGTAGGAGTAGTACAATACTTCACTGGTTGCGCTTTTTCCCATCTAGTTAAGTAGTCCATTGAAATAATGATGTATTGTGTGCATGTCTTTCTTCGCAGTGGTTGTATTAGACCTATAAAGTCAATTGCCCATTTGTTAAATACTTGTAACAAAACTTGAGGTTTAAGGGAAATTCATCTCTTTGCAAAGGATTTCCCAACCTTTGACAGCATCACAAGCTTTATAAAATGCCTTTGAATCTTTATGCACTGTCAACCACCATAACCATGCACATAAAATCTTCTACGCCATTGCTCTACATGCATAGTGTCCTCCCGCCACTCCTTCATGTGCCTCAGCGAGGATACTAGCGCACTCAAACTCTGGAACATATTGGTGTAATATTTCATCTATTCCCATATTATACAAATGTCCCACTATAATAGAAAAATATGTTGTGTTGACCATTAATAGAATAGCCTTCCAGGGCTATACCTGTGGTCAAAAACTAAATGATATTAGCAAAGTGGTCATCCGCAATGCGCACAACAAAGAGCTACACATCTGGAAATCTTTCTTCCAAATTGGTTGGTTCTTCAGCTGTCTTGATTCAGCTTAGGTGATCTAGTCCTGCGTTGAACAGTCTAGGCTTCACTATTACTTCAATGTCATAATATTGGAACAACAACAACCACCTACAGATTCCCCCCCCAACATAGGGTTGTTGACCAGGTACTTGAGAGTGAAGTTATTTGTGTACATTTTGAAGTGTGTGCCAGCAAATAATGCCAAAACTTTTGCAGCAGGTAGACCATCACCAACCCTTGGCACATGTAGTGGAATAATTCTTTTCAACTTTTGACAGTTTCCTACTTGTAAAGGTTATTGGATGATCAATCTCACCTTCCCCAAGCTAGGTCAATACTGTACCCAGCGCAATACATGAGGCATCGACATGCACATGGAAATATTTCTTCCAATCTAGAAATACTAAGATGGGCCCAGTCACCATCTTGTCCTTTAACACATCAAGACCTTGTTGAAACTCCTCATCCCAACAAAAATTCACATCCTTCTTTAATAGTTTCTCCATTGACGCAGTTATCTGGGCATAATATTTGATAAAAATCCTATAGCAGCCCGTGTGGCCCAACATTGCACGTAGCTACTTAACATTCTTGGGAGCTTCTAAATTCACAGTCACACGGTCCACCATCAATCCCTGCTTGCATACTACATGGCCTAGAAAAATCCCAAAAGGCATGCAAAATATACATTTCTTCAAGTTCAACGCAATCTAGTATCTGCGACATGTATCCAGCATGAGGCACAGACTTGCAACATGGCACTTTACCAATCTGAACACAGTCCAGTCATCAAAATATAACTCCAAGGATTTATGAATAAACTCCTTGAACGTCACCCTAGAGAAGATTGTGGGCGCATTCTTTAGCCCGAATGGCATTACTGTATACTGAAGGTATCCTCACTCTCTTGCAAAGGTTGTCTTGCTACAATCCTCCGGTGCGATCTTAATTTGATGGTAACCTGAGAACCCATCAGTGAATGAATAAGCTTCCTGTCCTCCAACATTTTCTAAAACTTCATCTGTGAATGGTGTTGGGAACAGATCATGCACACTTGCATTGTCCAACTTCCTCAGATCTATGTATATCCTAATTTCACCTTGTTGTTTCTTTTGTTGGACAACTATTAGGCTTACCCAATCAGATTCTTCTGCTGACTCAATAATTCTAGCCTCCAGCATCTTGTCTAGTTCTTTGCGCACTTTTTATTTATACCTCAGATTGAGCTGATAAGGTCTCTGATTTACGGGCTTCACATCAGGTTTCAAAGTAATTTTCATAATGCCCAAGTCTCCTACAATAACCTTCAGATCTGAGAACTTCGTTGGGAATAGACCCTAGTATTCACACAACAGTTTGGCCACCTTATCGACTGTATCTTTGTCCCAATAGTCTCTTATCTTCGCAAACTTAGGCTCCACATTAGTGCCAATATTTACTTACCAGGTTTTCAGTGGCTCTGTTACCTCAAGGTTGGATCATCTTCTTCTTCTTAAGCAGTCACATTGTAGCATTCAAGCGTGTGGTGCAATTGTGTACTCCAGTATGGTTGTACCCATTCCACTAGTTCTTCAGGCATTCTAAAGATGAAGGCCTTAATTTCTTGTAGCGCTTCATCAATGCATTCAAATCCATACTCAAAGCTAAAAGTTAATAAGAGTATTTCCCTCAAGATATCTCATTTGGTCATTCCATGGTGTAACTCTGTTTCCAAATACCAATTCATTGGAATAGTATCTAAGGTGTGATAGAAGATATGCACCCATTTTGGCTGCGGCTCTTCTCCCCAAGCTTTAGTCCATCATGCCAAGTGTTCCCATGGATCATCCTTCCTGCTATATTTCTCAGTCATTCGGGTGTTATCATATCCAAACCGCAGCTTCATCATCCGCTTGTATTCCTTCTAGTTAGCGAAGCTTTCCTTATGCGTACCCCACCATTGGGTCGGCATAGCGCATAGTGCCAATTCTAGTGCCTGGAACCGATGTTCCTCGAGCACCTCCTTTTCAAACTCATCCAAAAAGTGATTAACATAATTTAAGCCATCATAATGATGAAGCTTTCTTACCTCAGTAGATACGCACCACATCAATTTTGTCAACATATTTCAACGTGGCGTAGAGACCTCATACAACCTATTTTGCCAGTGTTTGAGCTCTTCATCTGAATCTGAGGTACAGGAGATGTCTCTACCCCGTGCGATCCATCCATATGTAGTAGGGTTTGTCCAATCTTCATCTCATACCATTATCTTGTATAGCTAGTCTAGATCATCACCATCTTCCACAAAGTCATGAAAATGTTTAGTATAGTGTGCTCCTTCAGTAGGGTCTAGTGGCAAAATAACCTTGAGTGCCTTCCTCTCAAATGTCATCTTTTTCTTCTTCAAATTAATCACTATATCCATGTCGAAGGACCAATCAATTCCTAGTAGCACAAGGTAAGGGTTTATGTCATCGACTATTTCAATTACCTCGAAGTCAGCCAATGCACTCGCTCCTTCAATGTCTACCGTTACCCCATATAGGTGCCCCATAGGAATAATCTTCTGTTGATTAGCCATGCATAGCTGTATAGGAGACCATTGCAATGTAGGTGTCCCCATCCTTTCCCCTGTCCGTTTAGGCAATATATTTTCATTAGACCCTGGATCCAAGATTACTAGGTCCATTTCATACTCTCTTATCTGCACGGTCAGCCTCATTTCGTGCTGTGTCCACTTCTTATGCTTACCTAGATTCCTTACAACACATTGTTCTGAAGGAAACTTAATATTACTTGTACAATTGTCTATCAATTCCTATAGCCCTTCTACTACCTTCTTATCACGTAGAAACTTCATACAGGCCTTCAGGAAAGTAGCTAACAGTGAAGCATCCACATCTTGCACTTCAGTATTCCGAACTGATTTCTCTTGACTTCCGGATGTAGAAGCTTCAACGAAATTCTTTTTAGCTGCCATAGAAGTTTCTTTAGCCTGGTTGAGGTCAAACCCAACTTCCTTTTCAATGGCCTTGCGCACCCATCCTTGGTTTTTGGCTGCTTTCCCTTATCTTCACCTGTGGCCATACCACTACAAGTTACTATATTAACATTGTGATCTTCTTCACAAGGTTCCACCCTCATTATATGGATATTCTACGTAGGCTGTTAGGTCTGAATCTTCTTTTCTTGCATCTTGCTATGAGAATCGGGAAATCTTCTATCACATGGTTGAACTGTCTGCAATATTGACAAGATGGATGTGTTGGCTTCTAACATTCACATGAAAAATGTCCAGCTTTGCCACAATTATAACAAATAACTTGTCCGTGGCCTTTGCCAACCCCTCCTCCTCTTCCTCTTCCACGACCTTGGAATCCACCACACCCTGAATCTGCACCCTAATCATGAGGCCAATTTTCTACCTGCATTTGGTATGTAGGGCTCCTATCCGTCATTAATACACAACTTTGACAATGGTGGTCATCATGACCTAAAAATTTGTAGAAATTGCAAAACCATTGCTGGGGGGTCTGTACAAACTTCTGTAGTAGATGACAATTGTCTGTCTCATGTTGTCCTATGACCTGACATATAACGCACCATGGCGCTTCTCCTGCACTCAGCCCAATGGTATTTTCTAGGTTCACAGGGACACCCCCCCCAAAAAAATAAGATAATTCTGATAAACCAAACAATGGTCCTTATCGTGGTTGTGGCCCTTGCATTTCAAGAACAAAAATTCTGTGTGAACTTCAAGCTGGGCTCCCTTTCCCTTCTTCAGCCTCTGCAACTCCAGGTGTAGACTTTCTAGCTGCGAGTGAATCTATTGTACTCCCATGTTCATATCTTGTATTGGCGAGGCTTCCAGCCTCATCATGATATCCACAAATTCTTCTTGCATTTCTATTTTCTACTATGATAATGGTAATCTTAGGTGGGGCAGCAATGAAGCAATGTACCACTCTTTGTGTTGTTCATCTGTGATGTTCATGTTAGCTTGTTGGATTAGGAAATTTATCCTTTGATCAAAATCCCATGAGGATTCATTCACCACTTGCTTTATCTCCTTAAACTTTATAACAAACTACGCTTGATATTTAGACTTCTTAAACTCATTGTTCAACGCTTGCTGAGTATCTACCAATGTCGTGCCAGGGTGATCTTGACAGTACTTGATATACCAAGTCAACATTCTATCCTGCAATGCTGTGACCAACTATGCTTTCTTTAGATTATCATCAGTGATCTTTTGCATTGTCCACACAACATCTGCAATGAACCAAAACTATTTAGGGTCTTTCCTTCCTACCCCTTTGAATATCTACATCTTCGTTGTGTTTTCCATGTTGAATAGTGGAAGTGGAGGTGGAGGCGGAGTTGATGGATGAGGTATCTGCAGGATACCTTCGCTTACCAAATTCAGCACACTTCGTGTTATATTCATAACAGTTCCTTCGTCGTCACTTGACGAGGATCCCAATAACAGACTATATTCAAAGCCTGATTCTTCGTTCCTTTTGAAGGGTTTTCTGCTTTGTGTATTCCTAAAAATCAAGGTAATGGAATACCCCATTTTTCACACAATAACATCTTAATCCAAGTTTTCATATATTTTAAGTACTTACCTCATGGTCCTTTGAATATATTGTGCTCTGCTTCGCTATAACTGACAGTCATATCGATCGTGAGATCACTAACAAATCCTCTGAGTATGCGATCAATCCAGTGATCAAAAACTTGTGTGATCTTGTTTTATGAATCTTCCAGGTGCCTCACCTGCTTTGGAGTCTACACAATAGGGCCGTTAATTCTCCACGTACCCTGATTGTCTGCCAATCTAGATCGCCACTTATGCATTTCGCAAGGGAAGAAACATAAAAAGTTATCGGTTTCATCTAAGTATAGGTATCTATTCAACCACTATTACTTGGACAACCACATGTTTATATTCTCCTGAGCTGTGAACACGTGTTCCTTTTGATCAAGCCACTTCTCAATTTCCTTCTTAGTAGGGAACCACGTATTTGACATCACACATTCCTCAGATTTGATCTTGGTCTCGACAATAGAACCATTTTTTGGCTTAAGGGGGCCTGACCTAGGTTTAGAGTTATTCACGCCAATCAACAAAACCCTAACTGCTGGCCCTTTCAACAACAACCTATGTAGTGCAAGCTACAATCTAACCCAAAGTAGTATTGGGGGATGCTAGAACTAGGTTTCTACATCCAGAGGCATATGTGATGGTCTTCCTAAGGATATTATAGATTAGATCTGCCTTTGCGTAGATCTGTTCCTTTCGATTGTCAACTACTGCAACTCTATCGAAATGACCTTTAGACCTCCACGAAGGTAACTAATTATACAGATTCACTACTTTCACGCAACAAACTATATATTCTGAAGCCCTTCTAACGTAGACCTGTCATCCTGTAGATCTACCCTTTCTGAATAGTTAACTAAAGCATATGTATCTAAAGACTTCTCGATCTCCACGAAGGTAGTTAATTATACTTATTATGCCTAAACATTACGGATCCATCTGTTTTGCGTAGAAATTAAGCATTAATTCACATAAAAAATATCACAAAGTGAAGATACATAAACTTGAATAGAAGTAAGTAAACAAGGCACATGTGCATAGATTTGGCGCAAATAGTCTTTATTAAGTTGTAAATGTTTAGATACAAACTTCTTATCCCCGCGCACCCAGTTGCAGGGGCCCGTGCACTTAGCTGCGTACTTACCAAGGTCTCCGCACACTCAGCTACAGGAGCCTTCCCCTTTCGCTTATGTACAAGAAACAAAATCTTCCTACCTTAGCACCTTGCCCTTATAGTTATTCTTCACCAAAATTTGTCCTCCTAGACTTGATATGAATCAAATATATATAGGCTTTTCATTACAATACCATGGTCTGCGAACCATGGCTGGGTCTCAAAAGCATCATGTCACCTACCCATACAAGGGACTAATGCCCCTTTGACTCTTAATTAAGTTCGCACTCCACTTCCATATTTCGTGGGGAATTTACATTATTTCACAAAAAAAATTACAAAAATTGAGTTAACTGACAAAATTTGACCCCATGGACCCCATCCCAACATAGTGCTACTCAGATTGTTCGTTGCATAGTGCTGCGCAAAATACTCTGTTTTAGTCATCTGTTTGAAACGTGTATTCCAACCACATGGAGACTAATTTCAAAAAACAGAAAGAGGTTTTCTCAATAACAAACCAAAGAACAATAACCTCTTTAGCTTCTATATAGGTGTCATATATCGAGACTTTCAAATTCATATTTAAGGCCTATTTTTCGGACTATGTTTTTTTTCCTGTTTTAGTCATTATTTTGCATAATAGTTTCTGAGGTGTTGGGGAAGAATTTGAAGAAATTGATAGAGGTTTTTATTCATAACAAGCTCATATACAAAAAAAATATCTCATTTTTTACACAAGTGTTACCATTTGGGATCTACATGTGTTGTTTGGAAACTATTTTTCACAATTTCTGCTGATAGAATTATGCAATTCTTGGAATTCGGTTTGAGAATGAGGAGAATTATGAATAAATTCTTGTAGTTTTGGATGTTGGTGGTATATCACAAAACCATAGATGATTGTATGTGACTATTTTTTCTTTGGTATATTATAGAACCATAGATTCAAAATTTTGCTACACACGTGTTGCACACAAGTGGAATGGATATTTTGAGGTTGCCAACTATCATAGAATGGATGGAAGGGTCCATTGCATACTCATATGTCTACTCAATGCCCATTCACCATAAGATTTTAGTCAGAAGTTTCAATGTCAAGATAAAATCTTATGAGATATGATTGTCATTTAGATATGATGAATAGAGAAGAATAAAGTAGTTTTTTGTGTTTTTCCTAAAAGACAGAAGCACTATTTAAAATTTCTTTGTCTAATTTTTGATGAAAAACAATGGGTTTCTAATTTTGTGGGTTTCGATCCATTCTAAATGGAGAGCTAATACATTGAATATGGTCATGAAATATCTTTATGATGTAAGTCTATTTAAGATCACGAAAGACAACATAGAAAGGGTTGGTTGGTTGGAATCAAAACATGCCCTATGTGTGTAAATATCATAATAAAAAGCTTAGAGTAGGCTTGTGCCTTTGTTTTCAAAGATTCTTGTCGTGTGTGGTTTGAAGTTTGTGTTTTCCTTATATCAATCTAATATCCATTTCTGAAGTTGTTGTCTTGAATTCATCCTTAGATGCTCAAGATAATTCTAGATCTCATACATGATGGAATTATTCATTTCTCTATCAAGGTTCTTTTGAATATTAGGTCATTAGTTATGTAGAAAAATTCATAATCATATGCTCTGTTGCATTTGATTGGATATTTTTATGTTTCCCTCATTCTTCACTATACTACAATCAATAATTGACTTGGAATATGCGCCTACCTTGCCTCTGTTATCTAGATGGCTTATGCATGCCCTGATGTTCAATGATCTTATACTTCAGTGACCCTCTCTCCCAACAATTTTCATTAAATATTATGTCATCTATCTTCTAAGCTTAATTACCAGTCTAAAATCAATATCCTATCAGTCTTTGATTAATAGTTGATCGAGCGAGAGAGCCCTCTCCAAGGCTAGAGGGGATGGACCTTAGCCTAAAATATGTTTGTGATTACCTTTGGGATTTCTCTCCTTGGACTAGGGAAATTTATAGAGTGCTAATAGGGTCTAGGGAAACTGATCTCCATTAGACCAGCTAGATAATGAAGGTGATGTGGAACAATCCTTGTGTGGATTCCCCGAGCGTGTGGATTTACCATCCCCGGTCGATTCCTTAGAAGCTCAAATCCAAGTAGTTCAAGAAGGGATTGAACAACAGGAAAAACACTGCCACAATGACTAAAAGGTCATCAATTTTCTTAATGATATCCAACATAACCATTGACATATCCTTGATTGCCAGGAGTCCTTGTGTAGAGATGAAAAGAGGCTTTAGGATAGAATGGAACTCAGGGACAAGAGGTTTAAAGCACTTTAATTGTATTTTATTCTTAACCCTATTCCATAAGTCATTATGTGCATAATTTGAGGATCAGGAGGCTGACTTGCTACTGGAACTACACAATGCACAGTCTATCACAACTGCTGACCGTTGGAATTGCACAATGCACAATCTCAACTAGAAATGTTTGCAGGCCTAGTGACTACATTGCGCAATTTTCTAGGCCAGTAGTCACTATCCCTCAGAATTGCACAATGAAGGACTAGAGGATAGTCACTGGGAAGAAATGTGCATTTCTTGAGAGGAAGATAGAACCTTCCCTTTTAGGATTGTACAACGCTGTCTTGGTGAGGCTGAGTCCGGGCCAAGGCTGCTCAAACCCATCGATGGGCAACTGAAAGCGAATAAGAATGTGAATGCATAGCGATACTGAGTGTAAGCATAAGTGAATTATCATGCATGCAAACGGTCAATGGCACATTCAGAAAATGGAACAACATGCACGTGGGTGAGGTGAGTCTCTGAATCAGCGACCATTCATGAAAAATAATTTCATGCATGCGAAAATAGTGAGATGTTAACGAAAACTGAAACGGTGCTCGTATAAGCTAGTATGTACCAAAACGATAGCAAGCACTCATTGAAATAAAGCAAACAACATTCATACGAAGTGAAACACATAACATGCCAGAAATGCAACACAAGACATGGAAGGTAGGCTTACCCCAAAACAACTGAGCTGAATGTGTTGATTACTCCTAGATGCGATGTGGGATGTCAGAGCTGCACAATTGATGTGAGGAATGAGACCTGCAGTGTCCGATTCATGAGTTCTGATAAAATCGAAGATGTGATGCACATGCCACAAATCTAGGAAGAGCGACACTTGATGGGAGGTTTCCGAAATGATCTTTGCCTGCAAGCTCCAGCTGCTAAAAGTAGATCCCTAAATCAAGGGATGCCCTTGCATGCTGCATTGGGAGAAGCAGTCTGTGCATGCAAATTAGTTTTTCTCGGTCCTCGAGGGAACCAGTCAACTAAATTACACATGTAACAATCTGCTCATCTCAGAGGAAAAAATGCGCATTTCTAGGAGGGAGCTGGGCTGGCTACCCAGAGGGATTGTGTAATTTATGCCTAGAGAAGCTAACTGCTTCCCAGGATTGGGCAATTTTTGGGCTGAGCAGCCCTGCTGGGAAGAATTGCACAATTTTGGGGTGAAGCTTTGCTGGAAGATTTGCGCAATTTTGGAGCCCTGCAGGTTCCTAGACAAAATTATGCAATTTCTTGGGGGAAGGTTGGTTGCCCTCCAGAATTGTGCAATTTTTTGAGGGAGCTACTCAGCCTGTAGCTGGACCAAGTCCGAAAGAACAGTCTGTGAGGGGAATGCAACAAGCTCTGATGGACACGCTGTCATTCTGTAAGAAAAACACTAAAGCTTGTGTACTTGATGAAGTAGGACATGCTGTTGTGAAAGGTTGGTAGAGAGGCTCCAAAACAAATCTAAGGAAAAATTTTGGAGGGTGGTTGTAGCTGCTACAACACTTGGTGACACACTGGTAGAACTCCATCTCTCTGAATGGACCTTATTCGTGAAAAGAAAGTCTAACACCTCCAGAAGTATTGTTTAGTTCTCAGTTCATCTTGGTTTCCACACTAGCTTGATGGTAAAATGTAGCATCTGCTAAGATCTTGGTCGATCAACACACATTCCAAGCCAAGGAAACACAATTGTTTCAATTGGGGTTGAGGGGTATATTGATGCACAAATAGCATAGTCGTCAGAGTCTTAGTTTCATCTCTGGTGTTTCTTTGCTACCAGCAAGTGTGGACAGTACCCTGGCAGCATCCCATAGGAACACAAGCACGTCTCCATTGTCAGTGAGCCTGGTCAATACCCCGATGGAGTTACTTGCATCAGATCTCTACGCAAGAAGCCTTTCTCTTCTTACGCCTTATTCATTTTTCACTTTTTTTTTTTTTTCATTTTTTCATAACCGTGCATAACACTTATTCATTTCAGAGGTGGAAGAGGGATCCTGACTTATTGAGAGCATATGAGGTTGTTCCTACAGAGAAGTAGTTTATTATACCTTTGACATGCCTGTTAAGGTTTTCCCCCTCACCTTACTCTACTTGACCAAGATGACAAGGGTTAACCCAAAAACAACCAACTAGAGTAGGTGACACTAGTTAGTGCGCAAGCGTTGTGTTTTCACCAAGGTTCACTTCAAATATTACGTATTTTCCATTGACGTATCATGGAATAAAAGTAAAAAGTTCTCCATATAGAGGTAGGATGGAAGATAACCAAGTAGTGATAGTTGCACAAGGCCTCTTGTACTTCCCCAGCTTGTTTCAAGGGTCATGCATGGTTTCATGTGAAACTAACCTATGAACGAAAACAAGAAAACAAACAATGAAGCAAAGAAGAAGCAGAAGTAAATGCAAAAGAAAGGCAAGTAAGAAAACAAGCAAGAAGACAAAAAAACATGTAAATCAAGAAAGAAAACAAGCATGCAAGCAAGAAAACTGAAAGAAAACGCTACTCCTACTCCTAAGCTAATGGTGCATGGGCCTGATCATGTGAATTGATACTTCCAATGTAGCCACTAGCGCATTGGTTGACCCATGTTGGCAAAGGCATGGTCCGCGAGCAACACAGTAGTGTGGACTAGCAGCTATGAAAGATACAATAATGAAGACATACAAACTTCGAACTTACAAGCATCCACAGAACAAAATTGAGTGAAAGTGCATGACATGTAGTCTGTGGACATACCTTGATGTTGTGTGACACTACGTGTAGATGTTAAGCATACACACACTCTTGACTATGATATGAAAGCATACTTGAGGAATGCATGAGCAATGGAATCGTGTAGTTCGAGTGGAGGAAGAGAAATCTAAGTGTTACATTGATCTTCAATGCATACAAATGAGTGATGAGGAGCCTTGCATGTTTGAACCATTTCTTGATAAGAAGTGAAACCAACCTCAGGAAAGCGAGGGCCTGACATAACCATCAGCTCGGGTTGAAGTGCCTTGACAATCTGGGTGGTTTCGTCTTTGTTGACAAATGGATCAATGTATACCAATATCTTAGATAGATTAACAAAGAGTGAATCAAAAATGTGATCAGATGATGGAGTGAAGAGATCACAACAACTAAGATCAGAAAATTCAAGATGTTGGTCGACATCCTCACGATTCGATGAATTGTACAGACGGGTAGATTAGAAGAAATAATATTCATCCTTTGCATTTTAGGATAAGATAGATGAAAAATGAAGTGGATGTTCAAAGAATGATAGGTCCTCTCTGTTTTCAGATGATGGATTGACATCCGGTGTGTCTTGCAAATGATCAACAATAGGTGCTTTCATGGATGGAGATACACATGAAAAATCAGGGATGGTAGGATCACCAAGGAGGTCAGGAAAAAATGGAGGAGGTATGGATAGACAGGGATGGTCCTCTGCTGGTGAATGTTCAAGTGCCTAGTCACACTCTTTATGAATGTCAGCACATATTGGTTGTGCAATACCAACTCCATCGATAGATCAATCCTAGTTCAAAATAGGTGCAGAGTATGGAAGAACACAAGACAATGTCATCCAGAGGATAATGCGAGTTCAAAGACAGAGGTGAGGTACAAAATACATGTGAGGAGGTATGGGACTCACAACCAAGTCTGCGCAAAAATCAGAAGGAGAAATGCCGGGATGATGTGATGGTTGAATAGATGTGTGTGCATGATCTCCCACATCACTCTGTGATGGTGGAGCTATTTGATGAGGGGGCGACGGACAGTCTCTTGTGACAAAAACCGTGTCTGTCTATGATTGTGCAACTCCATCATCGAAGTATGTTGAGCAGGGTTTAAGCTTGAACTTCTTCTTGGGATCGACAGATTAGACTAGGCAGTATTTGAATCTGTCCATGAGATACTGAAATTTCATCTAACTTTCTAAGGCTTCAAACATGAATAGACGGAAGCGCTCCAAAAACTCCATAGGTGATTAATCCAGGGCCTTTCATTGTTTTAACAATTTTTTATCAGACATTTCAAGATCAAATTGGTGGAAACGGATCCGATTAGATCGTTGAACTACTTGAATGAGTGTACAGAGTTATGAGGTAGTGTGCCACACCATTGTGATGGGTGGTTGCGAAGTGTGTCTGCTAGCAACGAACAAACCTCTATTTCATTAGAATATTCCACGCCTTGCATGAATGCATGAAAGTCATCTAAGTGCTTAGGCTAGGCCACTTTTCCTTCACCATCATACATGATTTGTGACAAGTGATCCCAAAACTCCCTCTCGACATGAAAGATATGTTCATTGGACAGAAATTTCAGAGGGCAAACTATAACAAACTCCATGATAGATGTGTGAAGACTCAAAATAGATGATGAGGGCTCAACTTGTCATCTGGCCCTCATTCTAGTGCCAAAATGTTAACGATGTTGGACCCGCCAACATATAAGGGGATCTCCCTGGTAAAAAGTCCCAATTATACCTCAAACCATTTGGTGTAGGAGTCCCAGTGGTGGGTCATATGGTAATGCCTTGACCACGATTTCACACAGAGGCAAGTAAGATGTCTCTATTGGTAGCAAGGGTGTGACAACTGTAGTAAGCCAAGGAAGGTGCATGGGAGGTTCAAACACACGGGGTTGAGATGAGTGTGCCCCTTGGAAACCTGTGATACCACAGAGTTAAGAAGGGAACACACGAGCAAAGATGCATCACAACATGGAAGGCAAGTTAGCTAGCAATCCAAAGTGATGGTTAAACCAACAACACATTTCAAAAAGATTCATACATACATACATAGAAAAGTCCATACATGCATGTGTAAACAAACAAATACATATATCATTTAGAGTAAACCAGATATCATAGAATACAATACAACATATGCATGAAACGTGCTGGCTTTGTTATATTAATAAGTGTAAGTTCCAGTCATACAAACCATCCATGTCTAACCACTAGATTCAACAACGAAATGTTACAGCCACAATCGCCTGCTCCTCCAAAGAGATATACTAGCTCTGTATAATGGAGAAGCCAAGGCTTGTTACAATACTATCCAATCTCTCTCCAAGACAGTCTTATTAGAAGCTTGGCTAACCAAAAGCCTTTACAATGAGTTATGACATTCTATTTATAGCAAAGGGTGGGGTGACCCTTGACATTCCCCTTTGTGACAGTTCATCTACCCTCATGACTATTCATCTACTCTATGACTATTACATCCAACTGTTGACACTTGAACTTCCACTTGACAAGATGTTACATTACAATGCACATGTGCCCATGTGAGACAAGATGGCTCGAGAAATCCATGCAAGACATCACTGAAACTTGGTCCGTTGTGGTGAGACCAACTCTTTGACATGCTTGTGATGGTGAAGGTGGTGAAGTGATGCCAAGCTTGGTCGTTTGTGATGGTGTGCATACGCTCTATGGCGACATCTTGCTGAAGTGAACTCTTACCTCCATTGCATCTAGGTGCATTAGTATAGCTCCTCCATCCAACTCATCTGCTAGCATGCACATGGTATTCTTGGGTGCAGCTGAACCAGCAAGACACTGATGCATAGTGTCCATGCTGATCTTCTAGTGTGTGCTGGTGGTCCTACGCATCAACTGTCAACTATATGTTTAACACTAGTTGGACTTGCTTATTTATTTGCCTCGGTGAGTGTGTCAAATGGGTTATATTGCGTGCATGCACACAATGACATGCATGCTGCTGAATTCCCTTGCATGCGATCAACAACACCTCTCATAATCTCTTCTCCGTGCCAGCTGTTGGGATGAATCTATAACTTGTATAGGCGTAGTTTCATCCATCTGTGCATGTTGCATCCCCTGCTATACCTGTTCTTGCTACAACTCATTCTCTCATTTGTGCAACTCTTGTTCTTCCTTCAATTGTTTCTTGAGCACATGTAACTCCTTCTTTGTTGCATTCTTTACCTTTGCATGATCTTCATGTCACGCCGTCACCTCGTAGCCCGAGTCTCTAAAGTTGCTTTCACCATAAGTAGATCTGCTTGAGCTTGGAATTTTGTTCCACATCTGTGTTGTCAACAACCTTCCTCTTCCGTTCGTTTCATCTAGTATGCTACCTTCAGCTACTATTTGTGGTGCTACTTACTGTGATGTTGTTTCTGTCATATCTTGATGTCCTTGTCTACGAACAACTTGATCTCTTCGTGGGTGGGCAAGTTCATAGACACTTTATCAATTGCATCCCCAAGTGTGCTCTAAATGGTGTCTTCGGCTATGCTCTCTTGGAAACCATTGAACCTGTGATGCCTAGAGACATGGAAACACTCATGGCAAGCAATCTATTAGTCAAAAACCAAAATGAACTTGAGAACTAACTTGCGACATACCTGTGTGACTAATCATGAAGGTTGCGTAATTTCTCCCGAGAGGTCAGGAGACTAATTGTTAAGACTACGGAAGGCACAATTCAGGCTGTGAGGAGGCTAACTGGATGCTGGAACTATACAATGCACAATCCAGCCCGGCTGCTAACTGCTAGAATTGCGTAATGCGCAATCTCATCTAGCAATGGTTGCAGGCCCAGTGATTGTAGTGTACAATTTTTCTAGGCCAGCAGTCACTGTCCCTCAAAATTGCGCAATGCAAGACTGGAGGATAGTCACTAGGAAGAAATGCACATTTCTTGAGAGGAAGATAGAGCCTTCCCTTTTAGGATTGTGCAATACTATCTTGGTGAGGCCGAGTCCGAGCCAAGGATGCCCAGACCCGCCGACGGGAAACTAAAAGCGAATGTGAATGTGAACGCATGGAGATACTAAGTGTAAGCATAAGTGAATGATCGTGCATGCAAACGATGAATGACATGTTTAGAAAATGAAACAACATACATGTGGGTGAGGTGAGTTGCCGAATCAATGACCGTTTGTGAAAAATAATTGCATGCATGCAACAATAGTGAGATATTAATGAAAACTGAAATGATGCTAATACAAGCTAGTATGTATCAAAGCGATAGCAAGAACTCACTAAAATCAAGCAGACAACATTCATATGAAGCGAAACACAAAAAGTGCTAGAAATGAAACACAAGACATGGAAGGCAGGCTTACCCCAAAGCAATTGTGCTAAATGTGCCAACGACTCCTAGATGTGATGTTGGATGTCAGAACTACATGGTTGATGTGAGGAATGAGGTGTGTAGCGTCCGGTTCATGAGTTTTGATAAAATCGAAGATGTGATGCACATGACACAAATCTAGGAAGAGCGACACTTGGTGGGAGGTTTCTGAAATGATCTTTGCCTGCAACCTCCAGGTGCTAAAACTAGATCCATGAATCAAGGGATGCCTTTGCATGCTGCCTTGGGAGAAGCAGCCTGTGCATGCAAATTGGTTTTTCTCAGTCCCAGAGGGAACGGGTCAACTCAAATGCACATGCAATAGTCTGCTCAGCTAGGAGGAAAAAATGTGCATTTTTGGGAGGGATCTCGGTTGGCTGCCTAGAGGGATTACATAATTTCTAGGCTGTGCAGCTCAATGCTGCCCAAATTATGTGATTTCTGGGCTAAGCAACCCTGCTGGGAGAAATTGCACAATTTTCTGGGTGAATCTTGGCTCGCAAATTTGTGTAATTCTAGAACCGAACAGGCTGCCAAACAAAATTGTGCAATTTCTAGAGGCAAGGCTAGTTTCCATCCAGAATTGAGCAATTTCTTGAGGGAGTTACTCAACCTGCAACTGGACCAAGTCTAGAAGAACAACCTATGAGGGAAATGCAACAAGCTCTGGTGGACAGGCTGTCATTTTGCATGAAAAACACTGAAGCTTACATACTTGATGAAGCAAAACATGTTGTTGTGAAAGGTTAGTAGTGAGGCTCCAAAACAAAGCTAAGGAAAAATTTTGGAGGGTGGTTGTAGCTGCTACAACACTTTCATATCTGAAAACTTAGTGGGAAATAACTCCTGGAATTCATGCAGAATATTTTTCACTTTGCTGACTGTTTCTTCATCCCAATAATCTCCTATAGTTACAAACTTTAGCTCATGTTCTGATCCTATATTCGCCTTCTTTCTCTTCAATGGATTTATTATATCATGCATTCCTAACTCAGGTTCATTCACTTCATGGTGGCCTTCAGATTCTGTTATATCAATATTGTGAGGCTCTTCATCTTGTTTTGTAGTGATGTTGTAGCATTCTAGTACGTTTTGTAGCTACGAAGCCCAACTAGGCTGCCAAATGAGTGGAATTTAATTCTAAAAAATCTTTGTTTTAACTATTTTAAAGACTAAACCTATACATGGACAATCATCTTCAAAGACAAATTTCAATATAAACCCATCAACCATCTCTACCCAATTCGCAGTACCATGTTGAAATTATTTTTCCAAGTACCAACTTTGAGGAATTGTCTCTAATGTATGGATGAACCCATGCGCCCATTCTTCTCATGGAATCTCCCTCCATGCTATCATGCAAAGCTGGATGTGCTCTCTAGGATCAGTTTTACCATCATACTTATCTGTCATCTCTGTTTCTATCTGACCGAACCTTATCCATATCAATCTTCGACATTCTTGCCAAGTTCCTATATTCTCCTTATGTGTACCCCACCATATAGTAGGAGTAGATCTTAGGGCTATATCCAAAGATAACAATATTTGACACTCTGGTACCTATTCTTCATATTCTTCAAGAAAAGTATTTATATCACCCAAACCACCATAAAAAGGTAAGTTACATACCACAGCTGACATACAATGAATTTCTTTAGTAACTCTTTCACATCGCCTTGTAGACACTTCCAGTAACCTATTTTGCCAAATTTCAAATTCTTCTTCTGAATTTGAAGCACACGAACTGTCATGATCCCAACTCAGCTTTCCTTCAGTAGGACTAACATAGTATTGTTCTTTTGTTGTAATTTGATAGATGTTATGTATATCAACAATATTTTACTCCTCTTAAACAGGTTCAATATACATTTCTCCTTCTAATGGATCTAAGGGAACTATCACTGTCATATTGTTGCTTTCAAATATCATTTACATATTCTTTAAGTTGATTATAGCCATGTTGGAAAATGCCAAATATAGTTCAAGTAATGTAGGATAGAGGTTACTGTTATCCATAATTTATATCACTTCAAAATCAGTAGTAGAACGCACCCCTTCAATGTCCACTGTAATGCCTGATAATCTTCCTAGAGGAACAATATTTTGTTGATTCGCCATTCTTCATTGAATAGGTGACCATGGCAACTTCGGTTTACCTGTTAAACCCCATGTTTGCTTTGTTATGACATTAGCTTTAGATACTATATCTAAAATAACTTGGTCCATGTCATATTCTCCTATTTGTGCACTACGCTTCATTTCCTTTCCAGTTCTCTTTTATCTACGTATGTTGTTAACTTTGTGCATTTCACTCCATGGTACTTCTTTAAATGCACAAGAATTTACCAATTCATGAATTCCTTCTATAGATGTTTGATCTCGCAACAATTTCATACAACTTTGAAGAAAATATTTTAAAGTATCTACCTTATATGTTTCATTTTGTTCGTGTATTGTCAGAGCTTGGCTTTGTGTCAAATATGATACACCACAATTATTCTTCTGATTCTGCTACACGCTAGATGTCGAAGCGCTCATATTCCATAAAGCTTCACTTCACTTCCATAAGGAATTCCTTTCCTTTTTGAATATCAAACCTAGGGGAATTCTCAGTAGTCTTTATAACCCATGTCGCTTAAAGTTCCTTCTTTCCATCTACTTTATCATTTCCAGTCACAGCTCCACTCCTTGTTACAATATTAATGTGAGGTTTATTGGTCCTTGGTTCCACAATCATCATCTAAAAGTTTTGTGTTGATGTTTCTTTTCTTTCATTTTTTTCCATAATTAATGGACACTCCTCAATTACATGATTAAATTATTTGCAATACTTTCATGTCATAGTAGGATTTTGGAAATCTCTTGCAAAGTGACCTTCATAGTCGCAATTGTAACAAATAATCTATCCATGACCTCAACCAGCTCCACTACCTCGACCAGTACCTCGACCTCGATCTTGGCCTTGATAGCCACCTCTCCCACTATACTGTCCATGTTCTTCAACTTTCATTCTATAGGAATCAATACTGCACTCTATCATCAATTTATAAGCTCGAAAGTTGTTCTTATCATGCCCTATTGATTTACAGAATTTGCAATATAAGTTTATTGGAGTCCGGACATACTTCTGCAATAGGTAGCAATCTTCTACGTGATGTTCACCTCTGGTTTTAAATATCTCGCACCATAAGTTGGATCCAGGATTCAAAGTATTTGGTGCTCCACTAGCCATGTAGTTCCTGGAGAGAGGGCATTGTTCTTTAGAGTGGCCTTTTCATTTACACTTTGTACACCACACTTCTTCGCAAACTTCCTTACTTTTCTTCATATCTTGTATTTGCAAAGTCAAATTTTCCAGCTGACTGTGGATCTACTGCATACCTGCATTGGTATCCCCTATAGGCAAAGCTTCTAATTTCGTTGCAAGTTCTAAAGCTTCAACCTAAGTTTCTATCTTCTATTGTGATAAAGAAAATCTTATATGTGGGAGAAACACAACTATAAACCATTATTTATGTTTCTGTGGATATATTTTGAAGCTCACCTAATCCAATAATATCATGAATCTTTGGCCAAATTCCCACACAGACTCAATAGGCTTTTGTTTTATTTCTTTTAGCTCTATGATGCACTGCAACTCATAATTTGGCTTCTTAAATTATTTTACTAGCATTGTTTTGATGTTGGAAAATGATCTGATATGATTTTTTGAATACTGCTACCATGTCATGCTCTATCTTAGAATGTTGTGACAAATGTTTTCTTTATAGTTTCATCATGAACCTGCTTCGCTGTTCATATTGCTTCACATAAAAACCAGAACTCCCCTGGATCCTCTGATATAGTCCCTTTAAAGATAGGTAGCTTAATATCATCAGCCATAGTTCTTCTTGGA
>APFE030485671.1:28311-39435 GCA_000404065.3 Pinus taeda
GTCGTTGATCTATCTTTTCTATCTTTTTGTGAGCTGGTTTCATAACATTTGGTATCATAGCTTTGGATTCTAGGGTTTTTCTGCTCCAAGCAGGTCATCGTGGCATTTTCGATATAGCTGTTTTTCTACGAAGTTTCAGAAGCTAAGCAAAAAACCCATTTGATCATAAATTGTTTTGAACCTCATTGATAAAGTAAATCAGTTTACAATATTTGTCTTTCTTGGAGTTTTTGAGCATTCAAACAAGAAATTTTGGTTGTATTCGAAAATAAATATTTCTTTTTTCCATGCATGACATTTATCTATATTTCTCTATTTAATTCGTTGCCTATACCCTACGTCAAAGTAAATTGTTACTAATTTAGCTATTGTTTTTCTCTCGGTAACTTAATTTCAAAATATTTCCACAACTTAATTTCCATATTTTTCTATTTTCTTTTCTGGCTAATGTAAACATTTATTCGAAAAATAAACAATAATTCCTCATCTTCTGCATAGTCAAAGATCTGCACAATTAAACATAATAATAATATAAAATTAACATTAATAGTTTAATATTAATTTCCTTATGCACACCCCATTCTCCCAAAAATACCCCGTCTTGTGCAGAGTAAAAGCTTCACACAATGAAACATAATAATATGCCTCATTCCCAATATAAAAGTTCAGCATAGTAAAAGCTCTGCACAATGAGACATAATATTATTAATTATCATGTTCTCCTACACATACCCCATACTCTGCAAAGATTCAATTCTAACACCAATGCTCAGAGTAATAACACATTGTCAGAGCATTTATGAAACTCCCTGTTCTCCAAAGCTCTAAAATCAGACCTCTACTCAACTACTCTCTCACACATACTTTGTTCTTCGCACAATAAAAGCTCTACAAAATGAAACCTTTTAATCTTAAGATCCCTATGGACACCTATTCTCCTACACATACCATGTCTCTACGTAGGAGAAAGACTCGTAACATTATCCCTATCCACCACCATTCTGATTCGTGACATGAATTACTTCTCAAGCTATTTTTAGACCTTGCTTAGCATATCAGGAATGCGTTGGCGTTAAGCATCAAGCTATTTTACTTTACATTTAATTATTTAATATTAGGGATTAATGGTTAAATTATTTTGATTTAAAGTTAGTTATTTGATTTGATTTTATATTTTGCATATGGTTACCATATAGATTTTATTAGATTTCTATGTTGAGGTAAATTTGAGCATTGACCATTAATACTTTTGATGTAACCCTTGCAGGATGTTAGATGTTAGGATTTTTTCTTGTAGCAAATTCTTTATGTGGCCCACCTTTTTTTGTTTTATATGGTTTCTATGGTTTCTAGCCATAAAGCTATTTGGCTTGTTATTTTTTGTTTAACCATTAACACTTTTTATGTAACCCATGCAATGGATGCCAAAAACAAATATTTTTGCTTCTAGTAGATAGTTTATGTGGCCCACCTTGTGGACATCCACACAAGCAAAGATCCACACACTGAAAGTCATACATCTCTGCCTCCACACAATGAGTTAATGAATTATATTTAAGTAACTAAATTATAATCTTGTATTTTAACATTTCTTACAAATTAATAATTTGTCCAAACATGTCTTGAAAATAAAAGAGAACATAATCAAAGCATGACACTAATGATGTAGCCCGTGCAACAGATGCTAGATGTCAAGATTTTAACTTGTACAAGATGTTTTATGTGGCCCACATTTTTGCTAAGAAATCAATTTTCTTGTGTGGAGGTTTGCTTGTAAAGGAACTTCGACATTTTCAATTCATGAGTTTCAATCTTTTATGTTTTTCAATGAACATAAACACTAGTACAAACCATGTTCATAACGTCTACAATCGACAAAACATTAACAAATCCTCATGAACACTTTATCCCACATATAATTATGAATAATTGATCTATAACAATGGTTATTATAATGTCATAGACAAAATATCTGATCTATCTTCATAACTAATTGCAATTAAGGGAAATAAACCATAATGAAAAGGTATGGATTTTACAACACATATTTTTGAACTACCATGCATCTCTAAGGGGCGTCATTTTCTTCTACGCTACAAATTTTTTATCAAGTTTTTGAAAGAGGGACAAGCATTGTGCAAAGAGAACTCACTCTTTGTGAGTTATCTTGCAATTATATTAAATCGTTCTCGTTCAACAAATGCCCACTGACACCCCCACACCCCCCTAGTTTACGTAAAGGAAACTTCCTCCACACAATGAATTGGGAATTTGCTTAGTCCACCCCCCATTATTAATTTGTTCTCATTCAACAAATGCCCACTCACACCCCTACACCCCCTTGGTTTACATAAAAGACGCTTCCTCCACACAATGAATTGGACATTTATTTAGCCCACCCCCCATTATATTAATCCGTTCTCGTTCAACAAATGCCCACTGACACCCCCACACCCCCCTGGTTTACTTAAAAGACACTTCCTCCACACAATGAATTGGGCATTTTTTTTACCACCCCCTCTCCCCCCCACCCGCACATCTACTTAAAGCACCTACAACCAAATAAGTTCTAGCATCATTGGGGCAATCTAGTTGCATAACAGTGTCAGTTTCACTACTATTGTCAGAGCACTCACCTACATAATGGTCACTCACATTTTTTTATTATCGATTTTTAAATTATTTGTCAAGCATTGACAAATAGCAAAAACAAAACACCTTCCACTAAGGGAATTATGTCCCATCAAAGTTCGTTCAATGAAGAAAAATTTAGAAATAAGACTACTAAAAAATTAGAAAATTATTTTTCAATTTACGGGAAAATTGGAAAATTAAACATTTTTTCCAAACATTGATTAAAATTGCAATAAAATTAAGAAAATATTGAAAATCAATGCACTTTGAAGACATCTTCTATAATCCCTAACAAGACATGTACTAATAACATCATCAAAGTATTTAAAAATATGACATTAAAAAGTTATAAAAAATTATCATTAGTATTTTAGAGAGGCCATGGGAAAGTTTTATCATAGTGTTTAAAAAATCTCATTGATAAGACTTCAAAGAAGATTTTTGAGTAATTTAAAAGAAGCCATAAGGAAAAATCAATAGAAGAACATGTAAAATCATGCACTGATATCTTTTACAACTTTTCATCTTTTAACTCTTTATAATTTGTCAATTCAATGTTTTAAGAGAGCTTTTCATCTTTTAACTCTTTAGAGTTTGTCATTCCAATGTTTTAAAAGATCAAATGGCTTCACGTGAAAACCTTGTTAAACTTTGGCTTTGACTTATTACTTACACATTCATGATTCAAAGATTACCATTTGACTTATTACTTACACATTTGGTGATTCAAAGATTACCTTTGGGTGAAAGTAAAAATAGAATTAGAAGAATATTGGGAAAAATCCCAAGATATAGCTTATCATATTTAAACATTATCATTGAATTTTTTAAATCATTCAACTTCCGCTGAGACATATTTCAACATGTCATTTAAATGAATTTTTTTACGAGGATAAGATGAGAGACTTATTTAGGATTTAAAAAAATATTATTAGGAAATGTAATTGCCATAAAGGCATGTTTCAACATTTTTAATCCGAAAAACCAAATGATATCATTTCAAATGATTCCAGGGAGACAAGATGGAAAAGAAATGTTAAAGAAATGCTTTAAAGAAAGAAAAATTGGTATAAATTTGGATTGTTAATTTTATTTCTATGGAGTTTGAAGGTCAAGGGTTTTGAAATGAATGATTATACCTTTAGGGTTAAAATAAGTTTCTTCTTTGTGGGAACCTTAATGTAACTATCAACTTCTAGTTTTATTAATTTCATTTATCTTTACGTGATCTAAAAGCATACAGACAACACTTTCTAGAGTTCAAAATTGATTTTGGCTGGAACTTTTCTATGATTTTGGCTGGAGCTTTTATGTGTAGACATTTTAATTGGAAGTCCGAGTTCCATTTATGATGGTGTTTTAATATAATTAAGTTATGTTGGGACATTTTGGATTTATTTTATATAGCTTTTTATAATTTCACTGATATTGGAATGAATGGTAGGCACTTAGTTGAATTTATTTATGAATATTATATGTTAATGTTTAAGTGTATTTTATACATAACATTTTGTCAAATTAATGATTCAAAACATAATAGTGGGTTAGTTAATGATGTGGAAATGCTTTAGAGACTATGGACAAGACTACATTACATTTTCTAGCAAGCTAGAAAGTCAAATCCGAGAACTACATCAACAAAGACCAAGGTGCACGCAATGATATGGGTGTGGAAAAAATCAAAACTTCTAAAGCAAACTAGCTTGGTGTAACGACCATAATAAATAACCATGATTGTATTACAAATATAAAAAATTAAGAAGGATATAATTAATGTGATTCCAAATGATATCAAACAACCATTATTTCAACATAAAAGAATAATGGGGTAGGAAATGTCTACCTGATGAAGGTTGTCTAAAAATTTAAAGGGGTTTCTTAAGTCAATTGATTTGGGATTAATTAAGGCCCCAATAAGCGTATAAGAGGCATGCACTATGAGTATTTTATTATTACATAGTATTTAAAGTCTTTATCAATGGCATCGAAAATGCATAGAATAGTGTATGAATGGTGCAATGTTAATAAATTCCTTGTATAATGGTCGTTCAATACTTTTTGGGTTTTCCACCTATCTATCTAACTCTTAATTAGAGGTTATATTGGTGGTGGTTGGAATCGATCTCATGTAGCATAAAAATGTGATACTTTCCTAGTTCTTGATTCCTCTAGTCACACACAAAAAAGTCTCTACCCATGGATTATTACATTAGTACTTGATATCATGTTCTTGGTTTCCAAAACTTCTAAAGCATTTGACATGTGTGATCATGAAATTTTGTCATGTATATTTGATTGGTAAGAAAGTTATATTATTTTAAACAATACTTATGTATTGTTAAAAATATATTAAATGATTGGTTCTGTATGGATTATGACTTCATATGCTATTTTGAATTGAAATTTGTTTGGAGAAGAGTAGATTGCGATGGTATTTTCAATTATTGATTACGAATGGAAAATATGGTTGTTTTCTAGGTTGAAAAAATAGTATTTGTAAATTGATTTGCATTACTTCAAAATATCAGATTGCATCAATCTTTCCATCATTGATAAGAAAAACACATTGCAATACATCCAGTACCTCATTAGATAAACTACCTAACCCATAAATTACTACTTCCTGGGTAAAGAACCTAGGAATAATCATGGATATCTCCGAGGATCTTTTTTTTTTTCTTTTTTCTTGTGGAAATATATCCACCTTGAGGAATTGTTAGGCATATATTGAGATGGTAAAGTAATTGTGCCTTCATGATTCAAATCCAATTCTGCGAGTTTTCCATTTTTAGCTACCTCCTTACCACTATTTAAGCGATCTTATTCATGGAAACATTTGTGCCCACTTATTTTCGAAGCTATAATCATATTTGTGTATCTTGTGGCTCCATTCAAGGGGTGGACCTTAGCATCTGAAGGATGAAATGGTATTGCATTTGGCTAAGCTGAAGCTGAAGGACTCAATTTATCTATAGGATTTTTTCGGAGGTGAGGGTTTTTTGATTGGTTTTCTAAAGATTTCGTAGATTCCTTTGAAACTTTAGGGTCCTTCCACCCAAATATTTTATTCTTGGAAACCAAAGGATAAGAACTCCATTGAGAAAGAGGGAAAACATTATGCAGGTTCCCTAGTTATTGACGAAGTCCACACCGGAAAGCTATATTTCCATCTCCCCACTCATCTGGGAGAGACTCTGTTTTCACTCCATTCCTATTTGATTCAAACTTTTCATATCCCCGAAAGAAGCTGTATCCAACAATTGTGTAAAATTCATGCCATTCCCAAGGAGAATGATTTTATTCAATAGTAGACTAATGAGATCCAATTCAATGCATATGTGAGCGAATGTAGAAATACACTTCTCCAACCTATGTCTACTTTAATGAAGTAGCCAATAATGTTACCCACTTTAGCTAAAATATTTATATGAAGTAGGTGAAGGGGAAATTAGGTAACCTAACCCAAAATAGTGTGGGAATATATGGCATAGAAAGAGGGTTAAAAAATTAAAATAAGGCTTCGTGCAAAGTCTAGATTGACCGCAAAATCAGGGTCCTTCATCAAAATCCCTATCAGAATCCTGAATACTCTTAAATTTCACTACAAAGAAACTTTCTATGTAGATGAACAAATTTGCATTCAGTGGCTAGGCTTGATGTACACAATTCTAAAGCATAGTTTTTGAAGGCCAAAACGTATTGAATTGAAAAATAACAACATGAAGCCCAGAATAATTAATAGATTCATAGGTTATAGATTTCTCTATAAAAGTAATTGGCGTATGATCCACTGGATCCACAATGAAAGCATGCCCTGAGAGTTATTTATGCATTGGAGGGTTGGATCATGGCTTGAGGGAATCCTCGAAGCACTTGGACTTAGAATTAGAAGGTTCCTCCCCACCAATGCCACCAAAATTTAAGCTTGCAATGTTCACACTGCTTTAAAAGAAGCCATAACTTAGGAAAAATCAATAGAAGAACATGTTAATAGGGGTGGACTTTTTGCATAAAATTGGGATGTAAGCACATGTTAACAGGGGTTTTTTGAGTGATTCCACTTGGAATGGACTCCTAGGACATCATAATTAATAATAATATTTTTCCCATCTCATTTACATTTTATTTTCTTGGGCATTCGACAAGTTATCTCGAGGAGTAGCAGTCTAGTAGCAGACCTATAGCAACTTGTTTTCGATATTTTCCTTGACTAGATTCATGCTAAATTCATGGTAGAAGTAGATTTATAGCCTATGAAGGCTTTGAGGCCACTTTGGTTGAGCTGAGGCTTGTTTAGGCCACTATTTGGCTCTTATATTTCTTACTTCATGAATGTTGATTTATGCAATTAGTCTAGATTCTTTTTCGCAATTTACTTCATGAGAAAGTATGATTTCCTTTTTGCAAGAGTACTCTAGGACTTTCCTTTTTAAAAAATAGAATAGATATCCTTTAAATTCCATTTCCTTTCCCTAAAGATATATTATATTTTCTTAGTTGTCATTAGGTTTTACATGTTTGCAAATAGAATAGATTTCCTTCCTTCCATTTACTTTTCAAGTAGAATAGATTTTCTTCTTGTTATTTACTTCTGCAACTTAGGATTGATGACTAACCTATATCTTTGTTCATTTGAAGTCGGTTCATTTCTTCATTTCACTTGTATCAAAGGGAGTCAGACTAGGAAGAGGAACATGTCTGCTGCACATATAGTGCCGACCTCTCTTAAGTTTGCATGAACCCCACGTTGATAATTTAGGTCGATAGCCCTGAGAGTTGCAACATTCTTGTTGCAATACCCG
Organism: Pinus taeda; assembly: GCA_000404065.3. Lineage (NCBI taxonomy): Eukaryota > Viridiplantae > Streptophyta > Pinopsida > Pinales > Pinaceae > Pinus > Pinus taeda. The sequence continues at coordinate 35,748 of APFE030485671.1, forward strand.
GGCTCAACAATTCCTATATAGGAAACTTCTAAATGTACATATTTTAGAGGGAATTATTACTTGAAGAACTTAATAATGTTGAATATCTTTTGAATTTGACAAAATGGGAGATTCTTGAAAAATAAAGCTAAATTGAAGGGGCAGATTTATTTCATGAGATAAAACAAAATCTATATCTATAAATTCATACAAATTTAATCAATTATAATATAAATTGCGACTTGAAAACCATACAATACATAAATACACACCCCATGATACAATAAGGAACCTATTAACCTAATTTTTAAGTATGTTAATATTTGAAAGCCTACTATAATAAATCAAATTAGTTAGAATTTTTTTTCTTCATCACAAGCACCATATCATTTAACGTTTTAAAACTTGTAACTAACATTACCATAGAACAATAGTAAGGATATATTTCTTAAAGGAAGAACTTATCATAACTATATCTAGAATTTCACAATTCCAAATAAAAAGTGGAAGAAATGTGGGATGAAAAGGACAATGAAATTGTCGATAAGAAAAAAAAAAAAATCAAGAGATAGAGGTTTTAGTGGATTTAGAGAAAAAGGAAGATGCTTCAATGTCTTATCAACAATGAATGTACATTGTTATCATTTGTGGTGAAGAGGGGCAAAAATGATTTGAGCGTTTTTTTGGGAGTATGTACATGGAAATTTTAGCACAATAATCAAGTAGGGTACAAGGAGGGGTAAGAGGATTTAAAAAATTATATGTTTCTACAAAGAACCTTTTTTTATGCACGTGAAAAGATGGATACCAAATGTCTTTTATGTTTTCAATTATTTTCATCAAATCATGACAAAATTTAAAATATAGAACTCTTTTTTATTTTAAAACCATATTTTGCAATATATTTCATGATTACATATGTTGAGAAATAAGTAGATGAATTTAATTGACATTAGATTGCCAGAGTCTAAGAAGAACCATACAATACATACATACACACTCCATGATATAATAAAGAACCCATTCAACTAATTTCTAAGTATGTTAATATTTGAAAGCCTACTATACAAAATCAAATTAGTTGGAAACATATTTCTTCATTAGAAGCACCATATCATTTAACATTTTAAAGCCTCTAACTAACATTACCATAAAAAAATAGTAAGAATAAATTTCTTAAAGGAAGAACTTATCATAACTATATCTATAATTTCACAATTCCAAATAAAAAGTGGAAGAAATGTGGGATGAAAAGGACAGTGAAATTGTTGAAAAGAAAAAAAAAAAAAAAATCTAGAGATGGAGGTTTTAGTGGATTTAGAGAAAAAGGAAGATGCTCCAATGTCTTATCAACAATGAATTTACGTTGTTGTCATTTGTGGTGAAGAGGGGAACAAATAATTTGAGTGTCTTTTTGGGAGAATGTACATGGAAACTTTAGCACAACAATCAAGTAGGGCATAAGAAGGGGTAAGAGGATTTAAAAAATTATACATTTCTACAAATAACCTTCTTTATGCACATGCAAATATTGATATCCAATGTCTTTCATGTTTTCAATTATTTTCATCAAATCTTGACAAAGTTTAAAATAAAGAACTCATTTTTACTTTTGAACCATTTTTGCAATATATTTCACGATTACATATGTTGAGAGACAACTAGATGAATTTAATCGACATTAGATTGCCACAATCTAAGAAGATTAAAATTGCAAACATTTTTAACATATTATCAATACATGTATGGTAATTTATTTCTTTTGCATTTATTATTTATGAATATAATATTTATTAATCACATGAGTCTTCCATGGAGCATTATAGTTATATGAAATAATACACTCCTTTTTCTGCAAGCACGAATCTAAACTACACTTTGCACGTCTTAAAAGAAAATGTTCTTTTAAAAAAATTCTCATAACCTTCATGTCTGAATTGAAATAAGAAACTTGTGAGGTTTCCAAAGGTAGGGATCATCATTTAGGATTAAAAGAACCATTAAATGTTATATCTAATGATGCATGTTATGAAAGTTTAATGTTGTTAAATATGTTTAACAAAGAATGATTTCTCAATTCATGCACATTGGAAGTAGGGATATTCTTTCTCCTTGTAGGTCTTGCCACATTTTCTCTCTTTTAACTCCTAATTTGGATCAAAAATTAATGAAACTAATGTTTATAGGTTTTGAAAGACCTATTTAACAATTATTTTTTCTAATCCTTCTTGTAAATAAACTTACATGAACTGTAATTCATGTAAATAATATATCGAAATTATGTTCCAATGGTTTCCTTTGGTTAAATCACATCCTCAGTTTTTGTGGGTTATCTTAATCCATTACAATTCAAAGGTGATTCATAATTTGCATGAATTCAACTGGTTTCAAAAAATTCCAATAAACCATGGTTTTAATTAATTTTCAATAATTTTCATGGTTTAAAGTGGTTTTCAATAACTCGTATGGTTTCAAGTGGTTTTCAATAATTTGTATGGTTTCAAGTGGTTTTCTTTATTTCTTGTTGCATCTAATTTTTTAACTATGAGATATTACTTTCAATGATTATTTTATCTTAATTTTATTGTTTCATTCTCCATTTGTTTATGGTTTTCAATCATATTTCTTAATGCATACAATATGGAGCAAGTAATTATATGAGAAGTGAGACAATTTGAATTACCTGTATTTGCATGAAATTCTTGTTCTCTCAATGTATGACATTCTTTTCTCATCCTTTCTCTAGCTTTCTTTCGTATTTCCTTTGTGGATGGTAATTTCTTTCCTTTTCTAGATCCAAATCTCCAAGTTCCCATGTTTTTTATGAATCTTTGTGTAATTTCCACACTTTGTTATTTCTTTATGAAATAATGTTTGTTGTTTATTTTGCACAACCAAATTTAGAAACTAAACTATTTTTCAACATCAGAGACTTGATCGAGCTATAGTATCGATCCAACCCTTGAGTTGTATGATTCACGATCAATACCATTAATAAAACGTTGGTAAGGTTGCTGGTGGGTTAGTTTTTTAATGGCTCAATCGAGCCTTTGAGATTGATCAAACCATTGGTTAGCGATGTTTTCTACTTGATCGAGGTTTTCTTTACTTCCCAATCAAGAAATTTAAATTTTAAATTTAAGCACTCGATCAAGCTCTTGAAGTCCTAAAAATTGCAGTTTCAACACCTCTTCTGCAGATTTCTTAATGCATACAATATGGAGCAAGTAATTATATGAGAAGTGAGACAATTTGAATTACCTGTATTTGCATGAAATTCTTGTTCTCTCAATGTATGACATTCTTTTCTCATCCTTTCTCTAGCTTTCTTTCGTATTTCCTTTGTGGATGGTAATTTCTTTCCTTTTCTAGATCCAAATCTCCAAGTTCCCATGTTTTTTATGAATCTTTGTGTAATTTCCACACTTTATTATTTCTTTATGAAATAATGTTTGTTGTTTATTTTGCACAACCAAATTTAGAAACTAAACTATTTTTCAGCATCAGAGACTTGATCGAGCTATAGTATCGATCCAACCCTTGAGTTGTATGATTCACGATCAATACCATTAATAAAACATTGGTAAGGCTGCTGGTGGGTTAGTTTTTTAATGGCTCATAAATGATCCAGGTGGATGTTGGTGGCCACCCACCTATCCCATTTGGACCCCCACAATTGTCTCTTTCAGCATTTTCCGTTTCCTTAATT